>OX387716.1:19330100-19476219 GCA_947577245.1 Andrena bucephala | reverse complement strand
AAGGTAAGGAGGGAGTTGAGAAAATGGAGGAGGGAAGGAGGGGATGGGAGAGAATATATGGAGAGGAAGAGGGAGTATGGGAGGTTGTGTAAGGAAAAAAGGAAGAAGGAGGTGGAGAGGTAGATCAAGGAAGTGGAAGGAGTAAGAACGGAGGGGCAAGTGTGGAAGGTGGTGAATAGTGGGAGAAAAAGCAGAGGGAGGGTTAACGAAGGAATAACAATGGGAGAATGGGTCGGATATTTCCAGGGGTTGCTGAGGGGGGTGGAGTGGAGGGTAAGAAGGGGTGGGGAGACGAGAAGGAGGGAGGACGGAGAGGCGGAGATAGGGAGGGAGGAAATAGGAAAGGTGATAAGGAACTTAAAGGATGGGAAGGCGGGAGGGGGGATGGGATTCCGAACAAGGTTTGGAAGTATGGAGGCGCGGAGGTGGAGAATTGGCTATGAGAGTTGTGTAAGAGGGTGTGGAGGGGGAAGAATGGTGGAGAGAGAGGTGGAGGAAGAAGGTAGAAGAATATAGGGGGGCGTACGAGGTGTACGCGTCTGTGTTAGCGGAGAGATTGAGAGTGGAGGGGAGGGGACTACTGCCACCGAGTCAAACGGGCTTTAGGAGGGGGATGGGGTGTGTGGATAATGTATATGTTTTAAATTATTTAATGAATAGGCAAGTGGGAAGAAAGGGGGGGGGGGAATGGTAGTGATGTTTATAGACATGAAAGCGGCGTTTGACTCGGTGGACAGGGAGATACTGCTGAGGGCAATGAGGGCGACGGGGGAGGGAGGAACAGGTGGGGAGATGTGAAGAGATCCTTAGGGAAATAACGTGTAGGGTTCGGGTAGGGGAGGGGGAGGGGGAGAGGTTTTGGACGGCGAGAGGGGTGAGGCAGGGGTGCCCGCTGAGTCCGGGCTGAAGCCTCTTCACTTTGCTCACGGCGGACATGGAAGAGGAATTGAAAAAGGTAGGTTGGGGGGGGGGGGGAGTCTACACGTTGGCGTATGCCGACGATGTGGCGGTGTTGGCGGAGGACGAGGAGGGGTGGAATGGGTTGATAGGGAAGTTGGATAAATACGTGGATGGGAAGGGACTGCAGGTTAACCGGGAAAAAACGAAGGTGATGAGGTGTAGAAGGGGAGGGGGAGGTGGAAGAGGGTGACATGGAGATGGAAGGGGAAGGAGATTGAGGAGGTGAGGAGTTTTAAATATCTGGGGTACACGGTGATAGGGATGGGGGGGGGGGGGGGGGCAAGAGGAACATGTGGGGGAGAGGGTGAAAAAAGGGGCTGCGGTGATGGGGAAGGTATGGGGTATTGGGAAAAGGTTGTTTGGGAAAGATTGGGAAAGGAGGCTATAGCTGTTTGATAAGTTGGTGCGGTCGGTGGTGCGGTACGGAGCGGAGGTGTGGGGGTGGAGGGAAAGGGCGAAGGTAGAACGACTGCAAGAGAGGTTTTTGAGGTGGGTGCTGGAGGTGGGAAGAGGAACACCGGGTTGTATGGTGAGGGAGGAGGTACAAAGGGGAATGATGAAGGGAATGGCAGGGATGAGGGCGTGGGGGTTTGAAAGAAAGCTGGAAGAGGGGCAAGGGGGGGAGCTGGCGAGGAGGTGCTGGGAAGAAATGAAGGGGAGGCTCAGGAGGGGAAAGGATTTGGAGGGGTGGGAAGAAGAAAGGAAAGTTTTACGAGGAAAGGGGTTGGACGTTGGAGGAGATGGAAGGGATAAGGGAAAGGGGGGACTAAGAGGAGTGTTAGTGAGCAGGGAAAGGAAATTTCAGGAAGAGGAGAGGTGGAGAAGGATAGGGGATTCAAAATCCAACAGATGGTATGGTAGGGTGAAGGGGGAAGGGTTGCCGGGGTATTTGAAGAAAGGATGGGGAGAAAGTAGGTGGAGAAGAGTGGCGAGGTTCAGGTTGGGCAATGAAATGAGGGGGGCAGGTACTGGGAGGAGGAAAAAAGGAAGTGTAGGATATGTGGAGGGGGGGAAGAGACGTGGGAGCACGTTTGGGAGGTTTGTATGGGGTGGGGAGAAGAGAGGGGGTGACAGGAGATGGCAGGGGAGGTTTTTGATGATGGGGGAGAGGGGGAGGAATGGATGAGAAAAATTGAGGAAAGGAGAGAGGGAATGGAGGCTTGAGTGAAGAGATGAGAGTGGAAGGGGAGACGAGTGGAAGCGGAGGTCCGGGAGAGAGGGGGATGCGTGTGCGAGCGGCGGGGGTGTAGGTAGAGGGCGAGCGAGCGGAATAATGGATTAAGATAGGCTAAGATAGGTTAAGATATTTTTAAGGTAGATATAAGGTAGATTTAAGGGAAGAGGAGGTGTAGGGTGTGGAGAGAAAGGAAGATTGTAACCACTAGGGGAACCAATAAAGTCCAATATATATTATCCATCAATTAATATAAATATTTTAATTATAATAAGAATTTTTATTAAAATTACCATGTTCCCATTCAACTATTTATTTAATTTAATAAGAAAATCAATTAGATATATAAATTTAAGAATATTAATAACCTTAATAAAATTTATTCCTCTCAACATAATACACCTAATAATTGAAATAAACAATTTTCTTATACCAATTATTATAATAAAAATAATTATTTCACCCATTATAACAATTAACAAATACTCATTAAAATTAATTTTATCCTATTCATCAATTCATCAAACCAGATTAATAGTAATAGTTATATATATAAATTTTTATATACAGGGTGTCCGCGGGAAGACTGGACAGCCGGTTTTCTCCTAAACTATTGGAGATAAAAATATAAAAAAAATAGGGAATTGCATGGTTCGAGGGGGCCAATTAATTAGCGCGAACGAATTTTTTTATCGATTATTATTTTAAAAGATACGATGGTCAAGTTCGGTTTTTCAAATGGAACTATTTTTTTTGAACACCTGAGTTGATAGTGCGTTCCAAGAAAAATTCAATAAGCTTTAATGTATACACTTTATTTTCACTGGTTTTTAAGATATTGCGCTTGCAAATTTACTGATTTTCACTGGAAGAAAACTGTCTGGTATAGCACGCACCGGGGACGGTCTTACTGGATCCACGGGTGGCACTGCCTTTTGAAATAGATACCTACCTGCCAAAGGTCTACGCCAGGCCCAAAGGCTGGACAATTTTTTTCCGTCAGAAATGCTACTTAGGTAGGTACATCTGCGGTATTGAGAAGCGCACCGTTACTTTTATTTCGCACTTGCTTCTACGCTCGGATGGCCGGTTCTTTTGGGAGGGATGCAAGTTCGATTGGTTAGGTTAGGAGGAGTGAAAGTTGCTAGACTAAATTTCAATCATAGGGAGCAGATTGTATCAGAACCATTCGGATTTACATTCCTCACAAACGGCTGCTCTCTTGAAGAGGCCCTCTTCACAGCAATGCCCACCTTCTCTCGCACGGAATACGTTAACGCCTGCTTTTGTTCTGATATTGAAGCTCGTGTTTATACTCGAGAGGACCACGCGTCGACAGCGGGCTACCCCTTTTCTTCCTGTGTCTCTCCACGAGCCGTGTTGACGGTGGATTGTAGGAGCGTAGATATCTGGATGCCAGTTATTGAATTCAGGAGACGATAGAAACATTTTATTACAAAACACACATGTACTATAATTAAAGTAAATCGTATTCCTCTCGGGCAGGAATACTGATAATGATCGAACTTGCGCCCCACTTCGCGCAGACCAAATACACGGAGGGTAGTCGGGTCACACACTGCCCAAATGATACAGCGTAATTCTGGAGCAACGCCCGTCAAGGAGATGCGCTGGCACCCCGTGGCGAGGACAGACCTTCGCATTGCCTCACCCGATTTTTATGGCTTTTTCCGGAAAAAGGTACGAATCCTGGGCCGGGCGTAGCGAATTGAGTTCGAGCCCCCGCAATCGAGGGTGAAATATCCATTTGAGCGTATTAAGAAATTCTTTTCTTCGTCGTATGGATATGGAAGTGGCGCCGATGGATTCCTTGGGGATTTCCGATGAAAATCATGGCAAATCTCGTGTAAATCGGACAACTTTTACATAGGGAATACAAATAGCTTGTGTCAAAGTAGTCCGATTTGCATGACATTTGGTATGATTTACGTCAGAAAAACATAAGGAATCCATTGGCACCACTTCCCTTTCGATACGATGAAGAAAAGGGTTTCTTAATACGCTCAAATGGATAATTCACCCTCGACTGCGGAGGGTCGACTTCAATTCGTTACGTTCGGCCCAGGATTCGTACCTTTTTCCGAAAAGAGCCATAAAATTCTATGGGCACTGCGGGGTGTTGTCCTCGCCACGGGGTGACGGGCGCAGCACCAGAATCAGCCTGTACCTACCTTTTTATGAAATAAAACAATTCGTTATTCCTTATCGTATGGATATGGAAGTGTCGCAGATGGATTCCTTGGGGTTTTCCGATGAAAATCATGCCAACTGTCGTGGAAATCGGACAACTCTTACATAAGGGATACAAATTGCTTGTGTCAAAGTAGTCCGATTTGCATGACATTTGGTACGATTTTGATCAGAAAAACATAAGGAATCCATTGGCACCACTTCCCTTTCGATACGACGAAGAAAAGAATTTGTTAATACGCTCAAATGGATATTTCACCCTCGACTGCGGGGGCTCGACCTCAATTCGCTACGCCCGGCCCAGGATTCGTACCTTTTTCCGGAAAAAGCCATAAAAATCGGGTGAGGCAATGCGAAGGTCTGTCCTCGCCACGGGGTGCCAGCGCATCTCCTTGACGGGCATTGCTCCAGAATTACCCTGTATCATTTAGGCAGTGTGTGACCCGACTACCCTCCGTGTAATTGGTCTGCGCGAAGTGGGGCGCAAGTTCGATCATTATCAGTACTCCTGCCCGAGAGGAATACGATTTACTTTAATTATAGTACATGTGTGTTTTGTAATAAAATGTTTCTATCGTCTCCTGAATTCAATAACTGGCATCCAGATATCTACGCTCCTACAATCCACCGTCAACACGGCTCGTGGAGAGACACAGGAAGAAAAGGGGTAGCCCGCTGTCGACGCGTGGTCCTCTCGTGTATAAACACGAGCTGCAATATCAGAACAAAAGCAAGCGTTAACGTATTCCGTGCGAGAGAAGGTGGGCATTGCTGTGAAGAGGGCCTCTTCAAGAGAGCAGCCGTTTGTGAGGAATGCAAATCCGGATGGTTCTGATACAATCTGCTCCCTATGATTGAAATTTAGTCTAGCAACTTTCACTCCTCCTAACCTAACCAATCGAACTTGCATCCCTCCCAAAAGAACCGGCCATCCGAGCGTAGAAGCAAGTGCGAAATAAAAGAAACGGTGCGCTTCTCAATACCGCAGATGTACCTACCTAAGTAGCATTTCTGACGGAAAAAAATTGTCCAGCCTTTGGGCCTGGCGTAGACCTTTGGCAGGTAGGTATCTATTTCAAAAGGCAGTGCCACCCGTGGATCCAGTAAGACCGTCCCCGGTGCGTGCTATACCAGACAGTTTTCTTCCAGTGAAAATCAGTAAATTTGCAAGCGCAATATTTTAAAAACCAGTGAAAATAAAGTGTATACATTAAAGCTTATTGAATTTGTCTTGGAACGCACTATCAACTCAGGTTTTCAAAAAAAATAGTTCCATTTGAAAAACCGAACTTGACCATCGTATCTTTTAAAATAATAATCGATAAAAAAATTCGTTCGCGCTAATTAATTGGCCCCCTCGAACCATGCAATGCCCTATTTTTTTTATATTTTTATCTCCAATAGTTTAGGAGAAAACCGGCTGTCCAGTCTTCCCGCGGACACCCTGTATTTAAAATATATGATTTCGGCGCACTAGTTCGGTCTATTTAAAAACAATAAAAACAAGCTATTTAGCAATTATAATTATATCAGCTTCCGACGTTTCAATCTTGGTTTAGATCATCTTCAGGAAAGTTTAGAAACAATATAAAATACTGCTTTTGCTATTGAAATTGAGTCACAGTGCTCTGGCACTACGTGTGACCCCCGAGTCGGTTGGAATAAGACTAACGTATACCGTGAACAAAACATCTGCTTATAGAAGGCGAAAACAAGGTAAATACCCTTGACAGTTCAAAACATATTTAAACTCCCTGAAATTCAAAATTAAAGGATATACCGTTTGCAGTAACCAAACATTCTTGCTCATGTGGTGTGTTATACACTCAAAAGGTGTTAACGAGCAAATAAACAGTTACATACCAATCAACTGATATGTAGCAAATTAGTTCGATCATATAAAACTCTATGGAGCAAAAACATCATAAGACATTACTTCTTTAGTAATGTTGCGTAATATTCTTGTATTTTAGGTATTTCATACCTAAGATTTACGCTAGGCTGTTTAATCATGTGAATTGTCTCCAAAAGAATTCTCTGATTTAAATTAGTTTCTTTATCAACAATCTTAACATTGTCAAAATCAAACCTATGATCAAACTCCAACGAATGCCTGGTTAAAGCAGTATGTTGTAAGGGAGATAAAAAAATATTTCTTTTATGTTCATATACTCGTCTTTCTAAAAGTCTAGATGTTTGTTCGATATAAACCTGATTACAACACAAGCAAGGAATTGAATATACGATGTTAGAGTGTTTTAACAGAGGTATTTTGTCTTTAATTAAAGGGTGTACACGAAAATCGACCGTCTAGCGACACCTGGCATAATTACCAGTCAATTAGACGTTCGGCAACGGCGCGCTTACCCATGTGGAGCAGCGATCACTGCCCCTTCCGTCGACTCGCGATCGATGGAAGGGGAAGCATCCGTCTTCCAGGAAATCGAGCGTGATTTCCTGGATCGCTCTCTTGGTTCGCGACTCCGAACAGTTAACACGTACCGTGCTTACGTGTCCTTTGCCTTCGATACGCGCTTCTCCTGCTAGCGCCTTTTACCTTTGCTTAAAAGTTACTCAACCGCTTAGTAACTTGCTTTCACGCTTGCTAATTGTCTAGCTTTGGCTTTAAGCGCTAAACCATCGCTACTCCATAGTGCTCGCTAAGGTTTCAATAATATATAAGTTAAGTGTAAATAGTTATTTATTAAAACGTGCTTTGTACAGAAAAGAGAGTACATAGTGAACTTCGCGCTGTAAATACTTTGCTATAATTATACGTTCCTCTTGCTCCTTTAATCGCTTGTATTTTGATAGCCTTAAATTAAATGTCGTGCTACGTAATTGTGAATTAGATTTCCTTGCACCTATCCGATAAACATTATAAACATTTTTTGGTCCTTCGAGCCGGATATCCAGTGCCTGGAAGACAGTTCACGAACGTTCGCGAGTGTCGTTCAAACGCGTAACGTCCCGCGTGACCTCCACACCTGCTTTGTTCGCGAGTGTCGTTCAAACGCGTAACGTCCCGCGTGACGTCCACACCTGCCTTGTTCGCGAGTGTCGTTCAAACGCGTAACGTCACCGCGTGACCTCCACACCTGCTAACGTTCGCGAGTGTCGTTTAAACGCGTAACGTCCTGTGCGACCTCCATACCTGCGAACAAAGGCAGAACAATGAGTAACCTAATAGCAAGCCAGCGCGACCTTGCCGGTCGAATCAGTCGAGCGTTCGATAACTTGAAGAAACTAGGGGCCAACAATTAAACAAAGGGGAATATTACCTGTGCGATGTTGACAGTGGTAGTCAATGGCGGCGCGCGATCCACTGCCGCTCAGCGCAACATAATCGCTTAAGGCGCGTGACTACCACTGTCGGCACCGCGCGTTTTGCCAAACTATTTCGCTTCTGTATTGAAAACGAAACGAGACTTATCACTTCTGTCGACGCTTTCCGAAGGAACAATGTCTGCTGCATCGCGTGGGATGGTCAGATTTCGTCTCAGACCCTTAGTTTTGGAAATAAATTGAAAGATATCTGGAAAAATGGGTGCATTTCGGGTGTCCTTTTCTCTTTGATCGTTGTTTAAACATATTTAAATGTTCATAATGCAATAATAACTTATATCGTTGTATTCGTGAGGGTTCATAGAATAATTTGACGCAACGAACAATCGAAGAACTATTACCGTTTCGACACAAAAAATGTTCACAGTTGAAAATTTGCAGTTTTTTTCAAAATCGATTTTCTCAAAAACTGAGGGTGATGGCGACAAACGGGTTGTGGATTCGTTTTCAGGGCACGAAAACCTATAAGAAACGGCTATTTAATGTTACAAGTCCGAAAAAAAGTCCAAATTTGTTGTACTGTGTTACTCGCGAGTCTGGACCCGAGCTGAAACGGCTGTTCTATACAGTGTGTGATTCCGTCAAGGCCCTAGAAGCCATGAAACGACCCTTCGACGCCAGCGGCGACTGGCTCATCCACCTGATCGTGGAACGCATAGACCCTCAATCCCGACGCGATTGGGAAACGGCTATCGGCAGGACGAAATTGCCTCCTACCTTTGCGGAGCTACAGAGCTTTCTGGAAGGGCGCGTGAACACCCTTGAGGCTTTGGCGGAGGAGGGTAAGAGACCGGAGAGCCGAACAGCGAAGCCAGCTGCAACACAGAGGTCGACAAAGGTTCATCAAGTCAGCCAAGCTAAACGCGCCTTGGAGCCATGCAGTCTCTGCAAAGCGAACCATTTTATATTGTACTGTCGATCTTACAAATCGAAGACAATCGCCGAACGCCGGGCGGCGTTACAAGCTGCGAACCTGTGCTATAACTGCCTAGGCAAGCACCAGGTTAAAGACTGCGGTTTGGACCGGCGATGCCAGCAATGCAATGGAAAACATCACACAACGATTCACGAAGACAGTGCGGTCGCGAGTGACATCAAAGCGGTCGCGGTCAATACCTCTACCTGCGTATCGAACCCCTTACCGGTCGTGCTCCTTGCCACGGCGCGTGTTAGATTGCTGCAGCCGGACGGAGGGTCCAAAATAGTGCGTGCCCTCATCGACCAGGGAAGCGAGGTGTCGCTTCTCACCGAGGCCTTGGCGCAGCAGCTTCGATTACGGAGAAGACCGTCGAACATTCGTCTCGTAGGTGTCGGAAGTCAGGCCTCGGAACGAATTCGCGGCCAGGTGCAACTGGAGTTCACTGCCCACTTCAGTTCAACGAAACGACACGTGGTAGCCGCCCTGGTGCTACCAAGGATTACGTCCTACCAGCCACGCGTCGACCGCTGTTCGCGAGGGTGGTCTCACCTGCAGGACCTCACCTTGGCGGATCCCAATTTCGACTCGGGCCGATCGATCTATTACTAGGAGCCGACGCCTTTGCCCTCATCCTGCTCGAGGGCATTGCCAAGGGTCGCCCCGGAGAGCCGATGGCCCAGAAGACCGCGCTAGGCTGGATCGTGTCGGGACCTACTACGCCGGGCACTAGCAACGCGGTAGCTGATGGACGCAGCCTCTCAGCCCTTCAATGCTCCTCCGATGAGGAATTACTGCCACTGGTTCGCCGCTTCTGGGAGGAACTCCCTGTATCACATGCCTATACCCCAGAGGAACAAACCTGTGAGGAACACTACCGGACGACTCACCAGAGATTACCGTCCGGACGCTATTTGGTTCGCCTGCCACTCCGGGACACCTTGGACCTCGGAGAGTCGCGTCACGGTGCACGACGCATGCTACTGCGGATGGAGAATAGATTCGCAAAGGAACCTGTCTTCGCTCAAACCTACCAGGACTTTATGAGTGAGTACCTGCAACTCAACCATATGTCTAGAGCGCGGGTTCATCTGCCAGGACCGTCGTACTACCTGCCTCATCACGGCGTCCTGAAGGAAAGCAGCACGACCACCAGACTACGTGTGGTTTTCAATGGGTCCTATGCCACCACGACGGGACATTCACTGAACGACGCGCTGCTAGTGGGTCCGAATTTGCTGCCTAGTCTGCAACAGCTGTTACTGCGCTGGCGTGTTCACCGGATCTGCCTTACTGCCGACATCGAGAAGATGTACCGACAAATACTTCTCCACCCGGATGATCGACGCTATCAGCGGGTGCTCTGGCGAACTAGTCAAGACAGTGAAATCATTGAATACGAACTGAATACTGTCACTTATGGATTGAACTGTGCCCCGTACCTCGCCATTCGCACACTACGTCAGCTGGCGTCGGACGAACAGCAGCGGTTTCCACGAGCGGCGGCCATCTTGCAACGCGATGTCTACATGGACGACGTCGTGACGGGTGCTGACTCCATCGAAGAAGCTACCGAGCTGCAAACCGAGCTACGCCAACTCTGCAAGGCCGGCGGCTTCAATTTGAGGAAGTGGGCGTCCAATCACCCATTACTGATGGAGAACCTGCCCGCTGGTGACGCCATTCCTGACTGCAAGTGGCAGGCCGGCGAAACGTATACAGCGCTGGGGGTCCACTGGAGTCTAGACGTCGACTGCTTCCGGGTGCAAGTGCAACCTCCCTCAACGGACAGCGGCATAACGAGGCGACGGGTTCTATCCACTATTGCCAAAATCTTTGACCCATTGGGTTTGGTGTCCCCAGTCACGGTTAACGCCAAAATATTTATGCAGTCCCTCTGGTTACTCAATTTAGATTGGGACTCACCTTTGCCGCCGACGGAAGTCGGCTACTGGATGCAGTTCCTAGATGAGCTGCCTGACCTGAACCGAATCGCGGTTCCTCGCTGGCTCGGCGTACAACAAACGCCGCAATCTCGGGAGCTCCATGGCTTCGCTGATGCCTCGGAACGGGCCTATGCTGCCGTCGTTTATCTTCGGGTCGTAGACAACGATGGCCTCGCTCGGACACAGCTGATCGCGGCCAAAACCAAGGTAGCACCTCTGAAACGGATCTCATTACCCAGGTTGGAATTGTGCGCCGCTGCCCTGCTGACCAAACTGATGGCTCTCACCTGCGCGAGTCTGGGTTTGAGTGACACCGCCGTCCACTTATGGAGCGATTCCACTATCGCTCTTGCGTGGATCCAAGGACATCCATCACGCTGGAAGACCTACGTGGCCAACCGGGTATCGGAGGTACAACGCACGCTGCCTGACGCCCAGTGGCACCACGTCTCCAGCCAGGACAACCCGGCTGACTGCGCCTCCAGGGGCTTACCGCCCGACTTTGCCCTGTGGTGGACCGGCCCTGCCTGGCTGACTTCACCGGGCGGATGGGACAGCGGGGAACAGCCGCCGTTGCCACGGACGGACCTAGAAGCCCGAACAACCGCCATTCTGACGTCGGGTGAACCTGCAACGAGCAATCCGCTTTTGTCACATTACTCAACCATAACCTCTCTTCTTAGAACCACCGGCTGGTGCTTGCGGTGGCTACCACGAAGAGAAACACTCACGCTAGGGTGTCGCCTGATGCCCACCGAGGTCGAGGCAGCACGAGTCCGCTGGCTCCGTCTCGTGCAGCGCCAAAATTTCGCTGCGGACATCCAACACCTGGAAGAAGGACGCCCACTGCCGAGCCGTAGCGGACTGCGACGGCTAAACCCCTACCTAGACGAACAAGGCCTCCTGCGTGTCGGGGGACGCCTCCGCCATGCTGCACTACCACTGGACGCACAACAGCAAGTGCTGTTACCAAAGGACAGCCGTCTGACCGAGCTACTGGTGGACGAGGCCCACCAGCGCACATTACACGGGGGCACTCAACTTACCCTGGCCACCTTGCGGCAGAAGTACTGGATTCCCCAGGGTCGACAGCGAGTCAAGGCCATTCTCCATCGCTGCGTCACTTGTCTCCGCTGGCGAGCCACAACCGGACAACAATTGATGGGGGATTTGCCAGCCGCTCGGGTGACACCAGCCCGGCCCTTCCTGCATGTCGGAGTCGACTATGCAGGGCCATTACTTCTCTTGAGAGCGCGAGGCCGAGGCCAACGCACGCATAAGGGCTACGTCGCGTTATTTGTCTGTATGAGCACTCGCGCGGTACACTTAGAACTTGTTTCCGATTACAGTACCGAAGCCTTTCTCGCCGCTCTACGGCGGTTCACTTCACGGCGAGGACGTTGCTCAATCCTCCAAAGCGACCAGGGAACAACCTTCGTGGGAGCCGCCCGGGAACTCCGGGATATGCTGGCTCATCTCGACTCCGGGCGTGACGCCATCCATTCCGCTCTCCTGAAGGACGGTATTGAATGGAGATTCAACCCTCCAGCTGCCCCTCACTTAGGCGGCCTGTGGGAAGCTGCGGTCAAGTCGACCAAGTATCACCTAAGGAGGGTGATAGGCGAACAATACCTCACCTATGAAGAGATGACTACGTTGCTGCATCAAATCGAGGCCTGTTTGAACTCGAGACCCCTGCAGGCGATGAGTGACGACCCGGGTGACCTCACCACGCTGACACCCGGCCACTTTTTGATCGGCGAAGCTAAGCTTGCCCGATCCCCCCATCGACGACGTCCCTGTCTCTCGTCTGTCCCGATGGCACCTGTTGCAACACATGAGGCTGCAATTCTGGAAGCGGTGGTCCGCTGAATATTTACAATCATTGCAATCACGCAACAAATGGACTCACCAGCGCCCGCAGCCTCGAATCGGCGATTTGTGTATAATTAAATCGGAATTGACTTCCCCTGCTCGTTGGCCACTTGCTAGAGTCACGAAACTTCACACAGGACCCGACGGCTTAAGGGGGTAGACACGTCACGTGGTCTGGCCGATTCGGCAGGTCGGTATTACAGCAGGTTTTTTCTGCACTGAAATGGTATTACCCATAGATACGCGGCTGCCTGTGCACGCGAGAGGGAGCTGTTTGCTATTTCCGTATTCTATTCTGAATAAGGAAAGAAATTCTCAGCTGTTGCGTTGTACTTATAAATATTTAAACGGAAAGTCGGCTGGTACTGCAAACGTAGAAAATTCATTGTACATTTTAATTACTTGAAATGTGCTTATGCTACAATATTCTACGTTGGCAGTAAGGAATTATAAGTGAAAAGGAAAAATAGATGAGGGCATGTCCCCAGAAAATGAAGTTTGTTAGGATAGACATTTTTTAATTAGCAAAACACTGAAACAGAACATGAAATACACATCCTATGCAGAAAGCAGTTATGAACAAACATATATAAAATTGTGTTTGATGTTGAATCCAACGCGTGATTATTATGTGGTTCCTCCTCGAAGTGACAGAAAATATAACCTATGTATATGCTATAAGACAATAAATATTTAGCTGCTATTTCGTTGTATTACGCTACATTTGTGAACTTTTCATCATCCTTCCGAAACATTATTATTACGCCGCAACAGTATCTTTAGGAAATCGGGTATAGCATATAGGTTATATTCTCTGTCACTTGGAGGACTGGATTTTCTGTCCTCGAAGTGACAGAAAATATAACCTATATGCTAGACCCGATTTCCTAAAGATACTGTTGCGACGTAATAATAATGTTTCGGAAGGATGATAAAAAGTTCACAAATGTAGCGCAAAAGAACGAAATAGCCGCTCAACATTTATTGTCATATAGCGTATACATAGGTTATATATTCTGTCACTTCGAGGAGGGGACCATAGACATATATAGACGGCGGAGCGTAAGCTGAGGGGGGTGGCAAGGTTCGCGGTAAGGGGAGCGATACGAGTAAATCGGATAACGCTGTGGTTATGCATGCCGAATGCATCCGAAGCTAACCGACGTGCCTGTATCTGAACCTATGCCTTTACCCCTCCAAGCCTTCCTTCCCCACGCCAATAGTCCCATCTTCTGATCCGTCTATATATGTCTATGGAGGGGCCACGTAATAATCACGCGCATCCAGCCTGCGCATTTTTTTTATGAAAAAATGATTTAAATCGGACTATTTTTAACGAAACGGGCTTTCAATTCTGCAAACAAATTTTTCACGTAATTTCCTTAATTATGGTTTGAGTTGTATCATTTTTGGGGCCAATTTGATTGAGAAAGTATAAGGAATCGATTGACGCCACGATCGCAAAGATCTGATTAGAAATTGCAAAACTTCAGATTCAGCAGTGCTTAGTGCGCAACATTGTATGGCCCCGCTGGTTTCAAGCGTCGAAGCCGACGAAACTCAGCGAGACACATGTGTAAAATAACATATTTGCAGTTTTATAATTGAAGATGTAGTGAACGTTACAGGACTGCCTTTATATATGGCTCTCACAAACAAAATCGCCTGACTTGTTAGACATGAAACCGGGCATACAAATGGTTGCGCATATCGCCGAAAGCATCAGAAAGAATATGTACAGTCTTCCAATGTTTCAATTGTTGAGAAGCCTTTGGGCTCAGTTTATCGGGAAAGACCTACCCACCCCACTGTTTTGCTTTCTCGTTGCGAGCGTGGACCTTCGGGTCCTAGTAGACCGCCCGTTGACAGCCGAGAACAATAAAACCGACGAGCTAGATAAAATACCCAGTACAGAAAAATAAAATGTTCGTGTTTTTGATAAGTATTGATGAAAGTATTACCGATGAATTTTTTAGGATTTCCCGATGAAAATGATATCAAAAATGGAGCAATTCGATCAATTTTTATTGAACGTAGAGTGTGTTCTAATCATGTATTCATAAGAAAAAATAGACTAAATTGCTTCGTGTCTTGACTCACCAACAATCCATGAATGGTAACACTCTCATCAAGGTGTAATGAGAAATTTTGAACATTTCGTATTCAGTACTGGATGACTCAAGTCGCCGTCGACCGAGGGTGTACCGCTGGTGCGCTATTTCACTCGCACTCGGTTCACATCATTCGGTCTCCTTGTCAAGCGGTTCGAGCGAGGGCCCTGATAGGAGTGAATTTATTTGGGAAACAAAAGTCGCGTCATTCATGACACCTACTTGCGAACAGATATACATATGTACGAGAAGAAACAATGCAATTGCCCGATGACTTGAAGCAACATTTCAATAGGTAAATGCATGAAACTCTGGGATCAGGAATTCCGAACCCAGTGGGGCATATGTAAGAACTGGCGAAATTCAACAATAGTTCGTCGTCTAAATTTTACAATTAAAGTATTTATTTGACGCGAATATACATATGTAAAGTTTGCAGCAAAGTCTTTCTCGATTTGAGTTCTATAGAAGGCTGACTTTTCTTCGCCATGCAAAGTCCTCTCTTGTCCTTCACGCTGGCAATCATGCATCTCGCTGAGTTTCGTGGGTTCCGACGCTCGAATCCAGCGAGGCCATACAATGTTACGCACTAAGCAGTGACAAATCTTCAGTTCTGCATTTCTAATCAGATCTTTGCGAAAGTGACGTGAATCGATTCGTCATGTTTTCTCGATCAAATTGTCCCCAAAAATGATATTATTCGGACCATAATTAAGGAAATTGCGTGAAAAATTGTTTGCAGAATTGGAAGCCCGTTTTGTTAAAAATAGTCTGATTTAAATTATTTTCTGTCAATATAACCGGGAGAATGCCAAGAATCCAATGGTGTCACTTTCATATTGATACGATGAAAAATAAACAAATTCTGTTTCTTTATAATCGATGACACATCGCCGAGCACGACGATCTCGCGCGGCTCGGGACACAAAGGTTCTCGTCGGTTATTCGAACTTCTAAGATCGTATTCAGATTTATTGGCCGGTGAGTTTCGTAACTAGGGGTGTGCGGTTACCCGATTTTTCGGGCTCGGAACGGGCCGGCAACTTTCGGGCGGGATCGGGCGGGGTCCCGATACTTTCGTATTGCTCGAGATCCCGACAGTTTCGGGACCCCCAGACTCGATTCGGGCTACAAGCATAGCCGCCATGAGCGGACAATTTGATTTCAGGTCGGTTCGGCAAAACTCGGACGCGATCGGACGATATCGTTACCAGTAATAGATTAAAATTATTACCTGAGAACATAGAAAAATTATGTTTCTTACACGTTAATTTGAAATAATAAAATATTCGCCTCCGGTATATTGTTGTTATTATGAAACATCCAGGAAATATTCCTTTTTGTATGCTTATAGTTCGTACGTTTTCTATTTTAAATCTGAACCTATCCGGAAAAAGATAATACCCTATATATTCCCTTTACATAAAGTACTAAGAATGAAGTATATTTTATTCAGATTTTAAAATATTGTCGATATAAAAATAGTCTTCTTCCCAAGTTCTGAACATGGTATTTATTTAAGTACGTATATGGACGTATTCAGTATTCACAGACTATTTGGTAGTAATGAAAATACATATATATGTAAATAAATAATAAGATACAAATTATGATTCAACAGGAGACAGAAAGGTAAAAACTTATCACTCTGGTATCGATATAAATGATATACATAATTCTTTCCGTCTAGGTCCGCTCGTAATAGCTGGCTTTCGAGCCGATCGCGTCCGAGTTTTGCCAAACCGACCTGAAATCAAATTGCCCGCTCATGGCGGTCATGCTTGTAGCCCGAATCGAGTCTCGGGATCCCGAAACCTTCGGGATCTCGAGCAATACGAAAGTATCGGGACCCCGCCCGATCCCGCCCGAAATTTTCCGACCCGTCCCGAGGGCCGAGAATCCGAGCCGCGGGACGATCCGCACACTCCTATTCGTAACGCGTATTCTCTCGTCATCGCAGAACACGAGTGAGCCAGAAGTGGTGGGGATAGCGCCAAGCTTCTGTCATGTATAGGCCAAACCGAGCTGCAGCGTAGAAATACACGCATCAGAATAGGTGTGCCTTAGGCCTTAGCTCCGAAAAAATTCAGGAGCTTTATTGGTCAGAACATTGATTCTTTCTCGATAGCTTCATCTCGTATTGGTCTACGCATTACTTCGTGACGCACACAACTACATATGTACTACGCTGACAATAAGAATAACAGCCACACGTCTACGTTCAGACGGGGCCGAGCAGCATTCCCGTTACCCCACCATACCCTTCGGTGGCTAGGGAACTCCAACTGACAAATCCACGATCGTCAGATGGTGGTGGCTGATTTCTCCTCGATCGCTGTTCGCGAAAACGAATCGACCGGCCAATATATTTGAATTCGACCTTAGGATAAAGATATAATGAAAGATGAAAAATTATTCGAAGGCAAAGATGAAAGGCCTTCGAATAAACAAAGGAAACTAATAAATACCCGAAGCTAAATAGAATTTTAGATTTAGGGTACACACACCCTCCCCCAAACCTCGTGTCGATCGGCCACTGGGACCATTCCGAAGTATATTCTTTTAATTAAATAATGCCCATCTCTGCATAGAAGCGTAAAGAATTACGAAAAAAATCAAGGAGTCAAGTGTTGACCGATTTGGAGACTTTTCCTTGTTATATGTTATATACAATAGTCGGAAGAATAATAATAAAAGCAATAATTGCAAATAATTGCTGTAACTTCCACATTCTGAAAATATGATATCAGTAAATTACTACTTCCAGTGTTATTAAAAAATCCAATCTCTTTTTTTATTTGAAATAATGTGGCCATATAATTATAACATATTCGGCAGCGGTGATGTATGTGTTACAGTGAAAGCGTGAATTTAGTAAATGTACACAGTTTCCAGCAGTTTCTAGTCAATGTATGCCTAAAATGCATATAATCTAACCTAAAGTCGTCCGAAAATGCATGCATTGACTGCATCACGCTTTTACTGTGGCTTGTGTATCCAGCTAACGCTTCAGTTTTGCTATGATTCCACGTTGGCAGTCCTCCCGAGTAGGCGCCATCTCGTGTCCACTAGCTCAACTAAATTTGTCACGTGACTTGCTCTGCATTATCGCCAATATGGCGGAACTCGTATTTGGGAATGCAATCACGGGGATACGTTTTTCGTCCTTATATGAACAGATTTTAGGCTGGGTGAGGTCTCATTCGAAAGAGGAAGGTTCGAGACAGCCCGCTCTGGTCATCGTTTGAGCCACAAAACTCTTTTAGTGACCTAAAAATACTTGGATTCCTGCGGGTGTATTTTGTCGACTTTTGCTCTACTTTGAACACTCATATTATTAGATATCAACACAATCTCGTCGAACCATGACCAGAGCGGGCTGCATCGAACCTTCCTCTTTCGATTGAGACCTCACCCAGCCCAAAATCTGCTCATATAAGGACGAAAAACGTATCCCCCCAAACCCATGTTTCGGGCACATTATGTGGGTATTACAGCGCGCTGCATTACCCGTGTCTACCCCCTTAACTCGCGTTGTTACAATTAAGACTGCTCGGTCTGAATTTGTACGATCAATTTGTAAATTAGTTTTTATACCGCTTTCGCAAACCACTTCTATGTAATAATTCCACTATTCCATAGATCACTTCACCTGCGTTGCTCGACGCCTTCACATGGGTCGGCGGCGCCACTACCGCTGAACCGGGTCACGCCATAATTGATTGACCAATCACCGCGCCGCAGCCAGCTCGCGATAAATTCATCGGGCGATGAATGCCGGGCGGCAAATGGTCTCGAAAATCGACCGTCTAGCGACACCTGGCATAATTACCAGTCAATTAGACGTTCGGCGACGGCGCGCTTACCCATGTGGAGCAGCGATCACTGCCCCTTCCGTCGACTCGCGATCGATGGAAGGGGAAGCATCCGTCTTCCAGGAAATCGAGCGTGATTTCCTGGATCGCTCTCTTGGTTCGCGACTCCGAACAGTTAACACGTACCGTGCTTACGTGTCCTTTGCCTTCGATACGCGCTTCTCCTGCTAGCGCCTTTTACCTTTGCTTAAAAGTTACTCAACCACTTAGTAACTTGCTTTCACGCTTGCTAATTGTCTAGCTTTGGCTTTAAGCGCTAAACCATCGCTACTCCATAGTGCTCGCTAAGGTTTCAATAATATATAAGTTAAGTGTAAATAGTTATTTATTAAAACGTGCTTTGTACAGAAAAGAGAGTACATAGTGAACTTCGCGCTGTAAATACTTTGCTATAATTATACGTTCCTCTTGCTCCTTTAATCGCTTGTATTTTGATAGCCTTAAATTAAATGTCGTGCTACGTAATTGTGAATTAGATTTCCTTGCACCTATCCGATAAACATTATAAACAAAGGGAACAACTGTTTCGTGTAAAACGGTAATTTAAAAATAGTGTGAATTCCGGTTTTTCTAAAGATTCTTCTTATGTCATTAGAGATATTATTACAAAACGGTAATACAACGGTGTTCTTCCAACTTATTGGTCCTACTTCATTTTTCCTTAGTTCTTTCCGTCTTTCTGTTAACAATGGATGGTAAATTTCAAAAGTACGCTCCTTAATAATAGAAGAAACCATTTCTATAGGATACCCATTACGTTTCAAGGTGTTTTTTAAAAGAAGCAAATTAGCTGGTCGGAATTCCGGATTCGAAAGTAAAATCGCACGATCAATTAATCCTTTAATTAATCCTACCTTGTGTTGCATGAGATGCGCAGAAAAAAAGTTAATGTATCTGCCCGACCAACTCGGTTTATGATACCAGTTTGTGATAAATTTGTTATTTGAGCTAATTACTATTGTGTCAAGAAAGCTAAGACATGAATCCTTTTCAATTTCATGTGTAAATTGAAGTCTAGCATGAAAACCATTAAATATATCAAGTAACGTTTGCAGATCCTCAAGTCTAAGACAAGTAATAATATCGTCCACATATCTTTTGTAAAAAATAAGTTCAAAAGGTACCTTCGAGAGGGAAATCGTCTCTAATCTTTCCATTACTATATTTGCAATTACAGGGGAGATTGGAGACCCCATAGCCGTTCCAAACACTTGTTCGTAATACACTCCATTAAATAAGAAAATGTTTGATTCCAATACAAACTTGACAGCTCGGAGAAAATCGTCTCGATCAATTTTGGTGTGTTCCTTGATTTCATTCCAACGATGATGAAGTACTTGTATGGCTAGATCGACAGGAATGTTAGTAAAAAGGGAGACAACATCCAAAGATACCAAACGTACCGATTCATCATTAACATGAACATTCCTGATTTCTTTGCAAAATTGCCAACTGTCCACTGTGTGGGACAAAGATTTTCCTACTATCTTGGAAAGAATATTGGCTAAAAAACCCGATAATTTGTAAGTAGGACCACCGATCGAAGAAACGATAATTCTCCAAGACAAGCTCTCTTTGTGTGTTTTAGGAAGTGCGTACGCTCTAGGTATGACCGCATTGTAAGTCTTAAGAACTTTGTATACTTGTTCACTTATTTGTTTCTGTAGCGTCACAGCGTCGATTTGATAGAGGATGTAAAGCTCCTCGACGCAATGTCACTATCTCTTGCAATGTCTTACGGTCACAAGAGATCACTGTTTTTGAATTTGTAGAGGATTGGGTTGCCGTTCAATAAATTGACACACTTCGTT
This sequence comes from Andrena bucephala, assembly GCA_947577245.1. Lineage (NCBI taxonomy): Eukaryota > Metazoa > Arthropoda > Insecta > Hymenoptera > Andrenidae > Andrena > Andrena bucephala. The sequence continues at coordinate 19,455,995 of OX387716.1, read as the reverse complement.
TAACAGTTTAACAAATGAACAGGTACTTTATTGGTTTGAGAAACCCTGGTCTTTACTCGTGTACAAAATGTGACTTCGTGTGTCTATGTTTAAATTCTGTTGGCTTCTGACGCGGAGGAGCCTGACTTCACGCAGGAAGACGATGGGACCTCCTTCAGAGGGTGTGTCTTTGGAAAAAGAGGTGGTTGAAACTATTGGCTATTGGTTAAACGTGATGTGGAAATGGTTCGTGGAAAAACAGCGGAAAGGGAAATCTTAACTAGAATATTTCCCATGAGCCGATCATCGCGCGGCCATCTGTTTATTATCCTGGCTGTCTGGTGGTCCTCGGCCGTGACTCGAGTAGATTGCCTGAATTTTAACGCTAAGTACGGTGACGCCGGGTATTTACAACCCTCGTATCAGGTCTACAAGGCGCGGACTGACAAACTGACTGTCTGACAGATGTGGCGTCGAAAAGGACAAGGCATCCTTGTTCGTCCTTGGTGGTCCGGTAAACTAACACTCAACAGTTTCTTTTTACACATATTAGAAATAATGGAATTCGCCTCTCTCTCGAAGGTACAAGTATACTCAAATCTACTAACAATGTATGTGGTCCTGTCACTCAACAATTTTATCACTTCTGAAATATAAAACTCTTTATCCGGCGGTACCAGGCCGCATCTCCTTAACGGGCGTTGCTCCAGAATTACCCTGTATCTGTTTAGGAAATAAAATAATTCTTTATTCTTTATCATATGGATATGGAAGTGTCGCCGATGGATTCCTTGGGGTTTTCTGATGAAAATCATACCAAATGTCGTGTAAATCGGGCAACTTTTACATAGGGAATAGAAATAGCTTGTGTCAAAGTAGTCCGATTTGCATGATATTTGGTATGATTTTCATCAGAAAAACATAAGGAATCCATTGGCATCACTTCCCTTTCGACACGATGAAGAAAAGAATTTCTTAATACGCTGTAATGGTTATTTCACCAATCCAGCTTGCATCCCTCCCAAAAGAACCGGCCATCCGAGCGCAGAAGCAAGTGCGAAATAAAAGTAACGGTGCGCTTCTCGATTCCGCAGATGTACCTACCTAAGTAGCATTTCTGACGGAAAAGAATTGTCCAGCCTTTGGGCCTGCCATTCCTGGCGTAGACCTTTGGCAGGTAAGTATCTATTTCAACAGCCAGTGCCACCCGTGGCGCCAGTAAGACCGCCCCGGTCCTTGCTATTCCAGAGGGTTTTCTTCCAGTGAAAATCAGTAAATTTGCAAGCGCAATATCTTAAAAACCAGTGGAAATAAAGTGTATACATTTTAGTTCATTGGATTTGTCTTGGAACGCACTATCAACTCAGGTCTTCAAAAAAAATAGTTCCATTTGAAAAACCGAACTTGACCATCGTATCTTTTAATATAATAATCGAAAATAAAATTCGTTCGCGCTAATAAATTGCCCCCCTCGAACCATGCAATTCCCTATTTTTTTTATATTTTTATCGACAATACTTTAGGAGAAAACCGGCTGTCCAGTCTTAGGTGGGACACCCTGTATAATTAGTTGCTGAGTCCAAATGCTAGGTTCTGTCGCACAGCTTACTGAATCTACAAAAAACTGACCCTCATCTTCTGTTGTCATCTCTCCTACGTTTTTTGGTTTTGACTTGGCTGTGCAATCTACTGCGAAGTGATTCTTCTTTCCACACTCTTTACATATTTTGCCAAACGCTGAACAGTTTGCTTGTTCATGACGCCGTCCACACTTTTTGCAATTATACTCCTGTTGTTGAACCTTCTTCTTCCTCTGGAAACTTCCGCCCGACCTCAGTTCCCCTTGCTTGTTGGGACGCCTTCTCAAGACATCGACGCTGACTGGACTTGTCATATTTTCAGTCTTTAGTGACTGTTGTTGCAATTTACTCACTTCTGCTGCTCTGCAGCTTTCTATTGCTTTTAATAACGTTAGTTTCGGATCCCTCAAGAGATGTTGTTGGAGGCCCTCATCATTCACGGCGAGGACTATTGTGTCTCTTATGAGTGAGTCTTCCTGATCTCCAAAATCGCAGTTTTTCCCCAATTTTCTTAGTTCTGTTAGAAAGACATCAAAGGGCTCACCCACTTGTTGACGCCTTGAGTGAAACTTATGCCTTTCTATTATAACGTTTACCCTTGGCTTCACATATTCTTCGAATTTGTCGAATATTTGCTTAGTTGTGAGAGCTTCCATTTGTAACTTAAATGTGTTAAACACATCAAGTGCGTCACTTCCTATGCAATTTAATAGCATTGCGACTTTACGAGGTTCCTTCAATTCTTTTTCACTTATAGCGGTTATGAATATTTCAAACCGCTGTTTGAAGGACTTCAAATTATTAGCTGCACTTTCCTTTAAGTCTAATCCCTCTGGAGGCTTAAAGTTATCCATCCTTACCACGTGGTTTTAGGTTAGGTTTCCTCTTGGCTTCGTGCTTATAGGTTGCCACTTTTTGAGCCTTTATTTTCGTGATCTTCGACTCCCACGATTAAACTTTTCTCAGGGCACTTCACTTCTGACACCATGTAATGTTGTAATATGTTATTAACTATTACTTTATTAATATAATACAGGATGTGTGCCGCTTACGTAGCACGCTGTTACATGCGTGTTGAACACGGTCTGTCGTAGCACACTGCTGACGTGTGTGAGTTGCTATCCCCTCTCCTAGACACATACATACATACACAAACACAGGATCGCAGACCTATATCATTACAATCTCTATTAAATAAATTTATATTCATTGAATTTAAATTATTAACAAAAAAGATTATTTATTAACTTAATTATTTTTATTAGATTAATAAAATTAATTATACTATTCAATTTATTTGGATTATTCCCATATATTTTTACACCAACTAGACACCTAAATGTAGATTTAACATTATCATTAAGATTATGAATCAGATTTATAATCTATAGATGATGAACAAATACAAACAAAATATTTATCCATTTAGTTCGAGTAAATACACCAACAGTTTTAATAAATTTTATAGTTCTAATTGAATCAATTAGATAATATAATAATAACAGTAATTACAATTTTTAATCTTCTATACTGTTTAATTTTAACAATTAAAATATGTTCTTCAAAATATTCACCTCTACGAAAAATGAATTATGACAAAATCTAAATTTATTAGAATAATAAAAACCAATCCAACTTTAAAAATTACAAATAATTCTTTAATTAATTTACCTTCACCGCTAAATATTAATTCATGATGAAAATTCGGATCAATTTTAGGAGTTTACTTAATAATCCAAATTATTTTTGGTATTTTTTTATCTTTACAGTACTGTCCAAATATTAATTTCGCCTTTGAAAGAGTAATTCATATTATAAAAGATGTAAATTTAGGATGATTAATTCGTTTAATTCATATAAATGGTGCATCTCTATATGTATGTATATGATTTATTGTATCCTCTGAGGGTTTGCATTCTCCTTTCACACTCCCTTCTCCTTTCCTTCTCTTCTCTTTACAATTTCTTGCCCTATCCTTATTCTCTATCCTTACTCTAATTCTTAAGGGAGGTTTCTGCCTTGTTGGGCCAAAAAATGTTCGATTTTTCACCAATTTTTTATGCGAAAAGTATTAAATATAAAATGTTGATATTTGGTATGTTATCTAAGCGGTCTTTATTGTACATAAAAATATTTTTTCTAGTTTGATATAACATGGTAGTGGGAGTGGGAGGAGCCACGTATGTCGGTGCGCGGGCGATGACATTCTTCGCTTGCGGAAGTCCTAACTTCCGGACAGGTGATCTGAAGCACAAAAATGAAACATATTTTTACTTTGTACAATATTGTGCATAAGTTGACGTAGAATCAAGAAGAAAAATTGAAAAATAACACAATAGTGAGCGATCGAAGAGATTTTTTTTTTCACCAAAAATTTTTGCAGTTTTTTGTCCATTAAATAAAAACGGTAGAGTATTTTTTGATAATTCTAGGTCAACTAATGAAGACGTTTGTTGTACACGTGCCTGCCAAATTTCAGAAAGATTGCTTATCTAGGGTGTGTAGGAGCACTTCCGCAAATTTGAAAAATGTAGTTTCGAGAAAAACGCGTTTAAAGTTAAACCGAAGGTTATGTGCGAATAAAATGAAAAGTTTCATACTTACACCTAATCTGCTATGCCAGGAGCATAGAGGATACCTTCCTCTTCTTCAAAAAGTTCTTCTTGAGCTGTCCGCTCCAGTCTTCGGGCCAATCTTGCTTCTTTTGATGCTGCGGAATGTGTAGCGTCAGCTTTTTTCACGCGCACCATATCCCTTTTGTTGGCCATTATTTGTGCTTCAGGTCCAATTGTGATGCCCATCACTTCCATCATACGCAGTAGGGGGGGGGGGGTGATACCTTCGTTGAATATACATACGGCAATAAAAGCTGCCAGTTCGACAATTTTTTTCGAGCAAAAAATGTGTTTTGGAGCCAACCTCCAGAGGACAGTGTTGAAACTTTCGTTATTATTTTGCGTATGTCCGCCCAAACAGCGTTGCAACAGATCGTCTGACGACAGATCTGAATATATCGGATGAAGGAGTTTCTGAACTTCAGTCGCAAGTGGTTGTTCGTGTTTGAAATCATGCAATTGGTTGCTTGCCTCTGCGCGTCTCCACTTGCACCACGAGTCAGGCCCGGGCGGATAATTGTCGTGCTTTTGCTTCGCATCTGTCGAGCATTTGTGATCAAAAGTCGCCCAAATAGCATTTTTCATAGCAGTCACAGAATCAGAATTTCTGATAATTGCCAAACCATAGTAATTGGTCAAGTCACGAATCAATTTATCCGTCAATTTGCCACCACCTTTGCCACCAACCCCTTTCGTCTTCTTTTTTCCGGATCTCAATCTTGACCCCATTCGGTTTTTGACGTGTCCAACGCACTCTTTCTTCGCCACGATCAATTCCTCCCCATACGGTTGTATTTCCAGAAGTAATTTGAAGGTTTTTGTATCCCCGTCGCCTATGTAGTTGGTATATTTTACATCGTGGAGCTCCTCAGATCGTGTAAACATGTCGATAATACCATCGACTTCCATTTTTCCAGCGCTTCCAGTGTGATTGCATGCACAGTTTTCTTCGTGTTCTGCGTACCAGCTATCAAATTCCTCAGTGCCCTCTTTGCCACTCCAGTAATTACAGGATTGGCAAAACTTGGATTTCACAACATGGTCCAGAATCTTACTGGAATATTTTCCAATCAGAGTGACTACGCCAAACAACGATGAAAAACCTCTCCTGCTCCAAGTTCCATCACCTGAAACGGTCAAATGAGATGGCTTATTTCCCGCTGCAGCGTTTTTCTCAATTTCTTCCTTTGCAGCCTTTCCGAGGAGTACGTCGGTCGTGGCTTTCGCAGCAGTCAACGCATTTTCCAAGCATGCATAATATGTGCTGTTAGCAATTCCTTGACCCAAATCCATCATGCCGCAAAACAGATTTATGCCCTGCAACCCGATTCCTGGTAAACGCATTACAAACACGATTCGTCGATTGATTTCGAAAGATTTGTTCGAAATTTTCGAGCTAGATTCAATTTCGGTGGAGCAACAATCACACAGGACACAGAGCTTGAATCCTAAACCTTGTTCGCCTTTCACGTTAAACTTTACGTCACTTTCACATTTCTTGCATTTTAATAGGGCCCTAAGTGAGGAAAACACAGAAATAAAATTGATAATGCGGTACCCGTGCATTGGATCAATAGTGATTTCAGTATCACTAGAATTCATTAGCTTTTGTGCCGACGTACTGGCGTGTAATGTTTCGTTTTCCCTGGTATGCCGATTACCACTGAATCGCCGTTTTTTTGCCTTGTGACCAGGTCGCTCATTTTCCTCGCGATTGAATTTTTTTGTTTTATACATTTTGCACCACGGTTTTAACTTCGAAAATCGTCTGTTACTCTTCGAGGTGACAATCATACTGAGGACGCTTTTCGAGGCAGCTGCAAGGTAAGGTTTTTTGGGAAAACCCAAAAATATAGACAATACGAATCATAAAATTTTGTTACACAGGACGCGAATCGGTCGCGGTTTATAGCGCCGCGCCGGTCCAAGCGCTCCGAATTTCATACCTGCGGCGCCCGCTTCTCTTCGTCGGCCTATAACTTTGCGAATTTTATTTATATCGACTTGCAATTTGCGGTACGTATCATTAAACATTAGCTCTTTCCGATACATCAAAAAAAAAAAAAAAAAATTTTTTGACCCAACAAGGCAGAAACCTCCCTTAAACTACTGTACTTTATTTTCCGCCCTCTCCGCTCTCGCCGTACTCGCTCTTTCGCCGCTCTCGCTCTCTCACCGCTCTCGCCCTCTCGCCGCTCCCGGTCTCTCGCCGCCCTCGCTCCCTCTCGCCATCCTCTCGCACTCCTACTCTCCCTTCTTATTCTACGCATGTCCTTCCCTCTCTCCTTTTACATTACTTTTCTCTTACTTCCTAACGCTTATTCCCGCCACCTTCGACTTTCATTTCCTGTCTTCCATTCCATTCCTTCTTTCACTCCTTCCTCCTTCCCTTTTTCCCTCCCTTCCTCCCTCTCTCTCACCCCTTTCTTGCTTCCTCCCTCCTCTTTCTTTCCATTCTCTTCATCCATTCCTCTCCTTTCCCTCCTTCATTCAATATTTCTCTTATCTTTTCCCCCCTATTCCCATCTCACTTTCCTCTTCCCTTGCACACCTCCCCATCACGTGTTCTCATGTCTCTTCTGAGAATGAATCCCCCCCCCACAAATCCTGCATCTCCTCTCCTCCTGCTTTTCCCAATACCACCCTCCCCTCTTTCATTCCCCAACCTAAATCTCGCTATCCTTCCATACCTCTCCTCACTCCATCCTGCTCCCAAATATTTCGGTACCCCTTCCGTTCTTATTTCCCTGTACCATCAATTATATTTCGAGTCCCTTATTTTCTCTCTTCTCTCCTCTTCTTGTTTCCTACAATCTTCCTTTTCCATTTCTTCATACCCCTCCCGCCTCCTTTCCCCCTCTCCCTCCTCCTGCCATCATCTTTCCATCTTAAACTCTTTCCTCTCTCTCTCTCCCATGTGGTCAGCTCTTCCTCATTCTTTTCCCTTACTTTTCCCCAACATAATCTTGCTAGCTCCCCCCCCCCCCCCTGCTCAGTTTCCCCTCATACTTCCACCCTCTTCTTCCCGCCCACGTCCTTAGCTTCATCCTTTTCACCTCCTCCCTTACCATATACCCCGGTGTTCTCCAGTCTACCCCTAGTGTCCACCTTATAAACCTCTCCTGTACCCTCTCCACTTCCTCTCTTTCCTTCCATCCCCATACTTCCGCTCCATATCCTAACACCGTCCACACCAGCGTGTCAAAGAGCCACATCCTGCTACTTCATTTCTTCCCAAATTTTCTCTTTCCTATTCCCCATGCCTGCTTCATTATCACCCCCGCTTTCTTCACTCTATCCCTGACGTGTGCCTCTTGTCCTCCATTTTTCTTAAACACATATCCTAGATATTTAAATTCCTTTACCTCTTCTATTCTTTTTCCCTTCCACCTCCATTCCATCACTCTTTCTCTCCCTCCCCCTTTCCTGAATCTTATTATCTTCGTTTTCTCTACGTTCACCTCTAACCTCTTCTTCTTCATATACTTTTCCATCCTCCTTATCATACTCTCCATTTTCTCTTCCCTTTCCGCCATTACCACCACATCATCTGCATATACCAATGCGCATATCCTCCTTTGCCCCACCTCCACCCCTCCCCATTTTCCTTTCCTTAATTCCTCATCCAGGTGTGCGGTTAGTAGATTAAACAGGATTGGGCTTAGCGGACACCACTGTCTCAGCCCTTTGGCCGTCCAGAAACTCTCCCCTATTTCCCCTCCCACCTTCACCCTATGTATCGTCTCCCCGTATATTTCCCTCACCCTTTCCAGTAACTCTGCCCTCACCCCTCTCTTTTCCATCGCCTCCCATAAAATCCTTCTGTCTACTGAGTCAAAGGCCGCCTTGAGGTCAACGAACATCACTATCATTTTTCCTTTCCCTTTGCTTATATGTTTCCCTACCACATAATTTAGCACATACATGTTGTCCATTGTCCCTACTCCTTTCCTGAATCCCATCTGGTTACTTGGGATCATCCTCTGCCCTTCTACCTCCTTCTCCAACCTCCTTGCCAGTAGCGTTGCATAAATTTTGTATGGCGACGGCATCAACGTCACTCCCCTGTAGTCTTGTACCTCCTCTCCTCCTCCTTTTTTCACCAGCGGTACTATAATCCCCTCTTTCCATCCCTGTGGCCATAGCTCTCCCTCCCACACTCTTCTACAGATCTCCCACGCTATATCCACCGCCTTCTCTCCCCCAAACTTCCACGCCTCATTCGGGATATCGTCTCCTCCCATCGCCTTCCCCTCCGTTAGCTTCTTTACCACTCCCCTTATCTCTTCCTTACTTATTCCTTCCTTCTTTTCCTTCCTCCTATCTTCCTCCCCTCCCATCCTCACCCTATTTTCCACTCCCCCTAATAGCCCCATAAAGTACTCCTTCCACTCTTCCTTACTTATTCCTTCATTCACCCCTTTCCATGTCTTTCTTCCCCTATTAACTATCTCCCAGACTTTGTTCTCCGCCTTTGCTTCCGCCACCTCCCTTATCACCCTCTCCCTCTCTTCCTCTTTCTTCTTTTCGCATATCTCTTTGTATTCCCTCCTCGCCCTCTTGTACTCCTCCCTCCTATACTTATTTCCTCTCCACTTTCTCAACTTTCTTCTCACGTCCTTCTTCTTCTCCCTGCATTCTCTATCCCACCACCCTTCCCTCCTTCGTTGCATCTCTCTCCCCCCTGCCTCCTCCCCTTCTTCATCTCCTCCTTTATTCTTGCCTCCACCTTGTTCACTTCCTCCTGTATCCCTCCCCCCTTATGTTCGCCCCTTCCATCCCCTTCTCGTACTCTTCCTTCATTCGCTCCGACCATTTTCCCTTTCCTACATTTCTTTCCCTCTCTTTCCTTCTTCTCCTCCCCGCCCCTCCTTCCTTCATTGTCACCACCAACGGGTGGTGATCCGATTCTACCCTGTCCCCTACCTGCATTTTTTCTATCCCTCTCCTCGTTCTGTCATCCCCCAACACGTAATCTATCACCGTTTCCCACTTTCCTCCCGTGTATGTGTATTCCCCCTCTTCATCCCCTTTTATGTTCCCATTCAAAATTTCCCATCCCGTCTCTTCCACTATCTTTATTAGTTTCCTTCCGTCCCCGTTTACCTTCCCATTTTTCGACTTCCTTCCCCCTCCCTCCTCTTCCTCCCCTCCCTCTATCCTGCCAGCTTGCCTGCCTGTTCTCGCATTGAAGTCTCCCCCTACTACCACCCCCCTTCCTCCCTTTGTCCTTCCATCCACCCTCTAATAATTTCCAACTTCCTCTCCATATCCCTGTTCACATACACCGCCACAACCGTCCATTCCTGCTCCCCTGCCTTTACTCTTTCCAACATTATCCCTTCCTCTTCCTCCTGCCCTCGCTCCTGCCTTCCTGTCATCTCCTCCCTCACCCCTATCATCATACCTCCCATCGCTCTCCCTTTCCTATTCTTTCTACTTGCCCATTATGCCCTCCATTTATAACCCTTCGGTTGTCTGTGCCTGACCCTGCTCCATCCTTTTTCTTCTATCCACGTTTCCAACAAAACTATTACCTCCCATTCCCCTATCTCCTTCCAGAACTCTTCCTCCTTATTTGTCAGTCCTGCTACGTTCCAATATCCTATCCTCCAGCTTTTCACTTCCCCTCATTGTTCCTTCCTTCCCTCCTCCTCCCTTACCCCGCTTAGTTTTTGTCCCATCTCTTCCCTGTCTCCCATCTACCTCTCCTCCCTCCTTCCTCTCTCCCTCCTTTCCCTCTTCCCTTGTTCCCCATTCTGCCCTTCCCCTCTCCCTCCTTCTCCAATCTCTTAAACCCTCCCCCTGCTCATCCCAAAACCACATTTTCCGGTCTATCTCTATCCGACCGTGGCTTACCCTCACTCTTTTCCCTTTTCTTCCCTCCTCCTCTCCTATCTCCCTTAACCACCACTGCATCTTTCTTTCCTTCCAGGTTAAGTCGTCTCCTATCCACTCCTTTCTCCCCCTTAGTTTTCCTTTGTTCCTCATTATCTCTCTTTTATCCTGCACACTTCCCATCCTCACCTCCAGCACCACCTCCTCCCTCTGTTTCCCTCTTCCTCCTAGTTCTTTCACTCTCTCTATTCTCCCTTGTACTCCCATCGTCTCTAGCACTGCCTTTGCCCTAGCCATCTCCGTTCCCTCTCTGTCTACCCCTTTTATTACTATGTTTTTCCTTTTCTCTTCTCTCTCCATCATTTCTAGCGTTCTTTCCATCTCCTTTACCATTATTTCCCATTCCTCCTCTTACCCGTCCTGTCCCCTCCCCTTCCTTTTCCTCCATTTTCCTCATCCCTTTCCCTCGCCTGTTCCATGTTCCTTAACCTCTCCTCTATCTCCTTTATCTTTTCCTCCTATTTCCCCACTTCTTCTAGCCTTTTTTCCATTCTTTTCAATTTGTTTCCCATTTCCTCTTCTTCATTTTTCTTCCCACTCTTCCATCTTCCCTCTTAACTTTGCCATATCTTCCTTTACCTCCCTCCCTTGTTGCTTTACCTCCTTTAAATCTTTCCTCACCTCGTCCCTCATTTCCCTTAACAATCTCTCCACTCCTCCACCTTCCCCTTCCCTTTTCCCGTCTGGTGACCATTGCACCTTTCTACTTTTTAAAAACGCCTCCTCTCCCTCTCGCTCTTCCACTTTATTTTCCTCTTCTTTCTCTCTCTTTCTCTTCCACAACTCTCTAATTTCTATCAAACTTCCTTCACTTACTGTCCTTTCTCTTGCCAGCCTCTCTGCATTTGTTTTCCTACCCTTCCTTTTCCCCTCCTCTTCCTTTTCCTCCACTATCTTTTCTGCTGCTACCTTTCCATTCCCTGTTACCTCTCTCTTTTCACCCTCTTTCCCTTCCATTCTTTTATCCTCTCTTCCACCTTCCCTTCTACCTCTTTTCCTTTTCTTTCTCCTCTACTTTACCTACCGCTATGCAATCTCCTCGTTACCTCTCCTTATCGCACGGTGTTGCCACTGTCCTCATTCTCTACTTTTCTATCCTTCTCTCCTCTGCCTTCTTTCCCTCTCATGCTCGCTCCTTTCCCGCCTTGCCCTAACCTCAATCTTCGTCTCTACCACCTGTTTTCTTCTCAATCCTGCCTCTTTTTTTCCTCACCCTTTCCCTCATTTCCCTTACGTCTCTCCCCCTATTCCCTTCTTCAATCCCTTCACTCGCCACTCCCACTTTTCCACATTCTGCTCTCTGCCGCACCGGAAATGAAAGTGGTGCATCTCTATATTTTATTGCTATATATTTACATGTAGGTCGAGGAATCTACTATCATTCTTTTAAATCAACACCAATATGAATTATAGGCGTAATTATTCTATTAACATCAATAGCAACAGCATTTCTTGGGTATGTCTTACCATGAGGACAAATATCTTTTTGAGGAGCAACAGTAATTACAAATTTTTATCAGCTATTCCTTATATTGGTCAAATAATAGTTGAATGAATTTGAGGTGGATTTTCTATTGATAATGCTACCTTAAATCGATTTTATACATTTCATTTTTATTTTACCATTAATTATTATAGTTTTAGTAATTATACACTTATTTTTCCTTCACTTAAAAGGATCTAATAACCCTTTAGGAACAAATAGAAATAAATACAAAATCCCATTTCATTTATATTTTACAATTAAAGATATTTTAGGATTCATCTTAATTCTTATAATTCATTTCTTAATTATTATACAGGGTGTCCGCGGGAAGACTGGACAGCCGGTTTTCTCCTAAACTATTGGAGATAAAAATATAAAAAAAATAGGGAATTGCATGGTTCGAGGGGGCCAATTTATTAGCGCGAACTAATTTTGTTTTCGATTATTATTTTAAAAGATACGATGGTCAAGTTCGGTTTTTCAAATGGAACTATTTTTTCTGATGACCTGAGTTGATAGTGCGTTCCAAGACAAATTCAATAAGCTTTAATGTATACACTTTATTTTCACTGGTTTTTAAGATATTGCGCTTGCAAATTTACTGATTTTCACTGGAAGAAAACTGTCTGGTATAGCACGGACCGGGAACGGTCTTACTGGCTCCACGGGTGGCACTGCCTTTTGAAATAGATACCTACCTGCCAAAGGTCTACGCCAGGCCCAAAGGCTGGACAATTTTTTTCCGTCAGAAATAGGTAGGTACATCTGCGGTATCGAGAAGCGCACCGTTACTTTTATTTCGCACTTGCTTCTACGCTCGGATGGCCGGTTCTTTTGGGAGGGATGCAAGTTCGATTGGTTAGGTTAGGAGGAGTGAAAGTTGCTAGACTAAATTTCAATCATAGGGAGCAGATTGTATCAGAACCATTCGGATTTGCATTCCTCACAAACGGCTGCTCTCTTCAAGAGGCCCTCTTCACAGCAATGCCCAACTTCTCTCGCACGGAATACGTTAACGCTTGCTTTTGTTCTGATATTGAAGCTCGTGTTTATACTCGAGAGGACCACGCGTCGACAGCGGGCTACCCCTTTTCTTCCTGTGTCTCTCCACGAGCCGTGTTGACGGTGGATTGTAGGAGCGTAGATATCTGGATGCCAGTTATTGAATTCAGGAGACGATAGAAACATTTTATTACAAAACACACATGTACTATAATTCAAGTAAATCGTATTCCTCTCGGGCAGGAGTATGGATAATGATCGAACTTGCGCCCCACTTCGCGCAGACCAATTACACGGAGGGTATTCGGGTCACACACTGCCCAAATGATACAGGGTAATTCTGGAGCAACGCCCGTCAAGGAGATGCCCTGGTACCCCATGGCGAGGATAGACCTTCGCATTGCCTCACCCGATTTTTATGGTTTTTTTTCCGGAAAAAGGTACGAATCCTGGGCCGAACGTAGCGAATTGAAGTCGACCCTCCGCAGTCGAGGGTGAATTATCCATTACAGCGTATTAAGAAACCCTTTTCTTCATCGTATCGAAAGGGAAGTGACGCCAATGGATTCCTTATGTTTTTCTGACGAAAATCATACCAAATGTCATGCAAATCGGACTACTTTGACACAAGCTATTTGTACTCCCTATGTAAAAGTTGTCCGATTTACACGACATTTGTAATGATTTTCATCGGAAAACCCCAAGGAATCCATCGGCGACACTTCCATATCCATACGATAGGGAATAACGAATTGTTTTATTTCTTAAAAAGGTAGGTACAGGCTGATTCTGGTGCTGCGCCCGTCCCCCCGTGGCAAGGACAACACCCCGCAGTGCCCATCGAATTTTATGGCTTTCGACCCTCGAAAGGTTTGGAATACCATTAAGAAGTGAGAAATGTTCAGGATTTCAAATGTTTGCTTCTTTTCTTCATCGTATCGAAGGGGAAGTGGCGCCTATGGATTCCTGACGTTCCGTCGATTAAAATCATACCAAATTTCATGGAAATCGGACTTTTTTTAACCAAGTCAAGTCAGCTTGAAATGATATAAATCGATATTCCATGGAATTTCCTTCATTATGGTCCGAATTACGTCGTTCTTAGTGTCAGCTTCATCGGCGAAACATAAGGAATCGATAGGTGTCGTTTTTGCAAAGATCTGATGAGAAATGCGCAAGTCGAAGGTTTCTCACTTCTTATCAGGCATTCGAACCCCTTCGCGGGTGGAAAGCCATAAAATTCGGTCAGCCACTGCGAGGGATTGTCCTCGCCACGGGGTACCAGGCCGCCGCATCTCCTTGACGGGCGTTGCTCCATAATTACCCTGTATCTGGTTAGGAAATAAAATAATTCTTTATTCTTTATCGCATGGATATGGAAGTGTCGCCGATGGATTCCTTGGGGTTTTCCGATGAAAATCATGCCAAGTGTCGTGGAAATCGGACAACTCTTACATAAGGAATACAAATTGCTTGAGTCAAAGTAGTGCGATTTGTATGACATTTGGTATGATTTTCGTCAGAAAAACATAAGCAAACCACTGGCGTCACTTCCCTTTCGATACGATGAAGAAAGGGGTTTCTTAATACGCTGTAATGGATAATTCACCCTCGACTGCGGAGGGTCGACTTCAATTCGCTACGTTCGGCCCAGGATTCGTACCTTTTTCCGAAAAAAGCCATAAAATTCTATGGTCACTGCGGGGTGTTGTCCTCGCCACGGGGTGACGGGCGTAGCACCAGAATCAGCCTGTACCTACCTTTTTAAGAAATAAAACAATTCGTTATTCCCTACCGTATGGATATGGAAGTGTCGCCGATGGATTCCTTGGGGTTTTCCGATGAAAATCATTACAAATGTCGTGTAAATCGGACAACTTTTACATAGGGAGTACAAATAGCTTGTGTCAAAGTAGTCCGATTTGCATGACATTTGGTATGATTTTCGTCAGAAAAACATAAGGAATCCATTGGCGTCACTTCCCTTTCGATACGAGGAAGAAAAGGGTTTCTTAATACGCTGTAATGGATAATTCACCCTCGACTGCGGAGGGTCGACTTCAATTCGCTACGTTCGGCCCAGGATTCGTACCTTTTTCCGAAAAAAAAACCATAAAAATCGGGTGAGGCAATGCAAAGGTCTGTCCTCGCCCCGGGGTACCAGCGCATCTCCTTGACGGGCGTTGCTCCAGAATTACCCTGTATCATTTGGGCAGTGTGTGACCCGACTACCCTCCGTGTAATTGGTCTGCGCGAAGTGGGTCGCAAGTTCGATCATTATCAGTACTCCTGCCCGAGAGGAATACGATTTACTTTAATTATAGTACATGTGTGTTTTGTAATAAAATGTTTCTATCGTCTCCTGAATTCAATAACTGGCATCCAGATATCTACGCTCCTACAATCCACCGTCAACACGGCTCGTGGAGAGACACAGGAAGAAAAGGGGTAGCCCGCTGTCGACGCGTGGTCCTCTCGAGTATAAACACGAGCTTCAATATCAGAACAAAAGCAAGCGTTAACGTATTCCGTGCGAGAGAAGGTGGGCATTGCTGTGAAGAGGGCCTCTTGAAGAGAGCAGCCGTTTGTGAGGAATGCAAATCCGAATGGTTCTGATACATTCTGCTCCCTATGATTTAAATTTAGTCTAGCAACTTTCACTCCTCCTAACCTAACCAATCGAACTTGCATCTCTCCCAAAAGAACCGGCCATCTGAGCGTAGAAGCAAGTGCGAAATAAAAGTAACGGTGCGCTTCTCGATACCGCAGATGTACCTACCTAACTAGCATTTCTGACGGAAAAAAATTGTCCAGCCTTTGGGCCTGGCGTAGACCTTTGGCAGGTAGGTATCTAGTTCAAAAGGCAGTGCCACCCGTGGAGCCAGTAAGACCGTCCCCGGTCCGTGCTATACCAGACAGTTTTCTTCCAGTGAAAATCAGTAAATTTGCAAGCGCAATATCTTAAAAACCAGTGAAAATAAAGTGTATACATTAAAGCTTATTGAATTTGTCTTGGAACGCACTATCAACTCAGGTCTTCAGAAAAAATAGTTCCATTTGAAAAACCGAACTTGACCATCGTATCTTTTAAAATAATAATCGAAAACAAAATTCGTTCGCGCTAATAAATTGGCCACCTCAAACCATGCAATTCCCTGTTTTTTTTATATTTTTATCTCCAATAGTTTAGGAGAAAACCGGCTGTCCAGTCTTCCCGCGGACACCCTGTACAATATCCATAAACTTTAGGTGATACAGATAATTTTATTTACGCTAATTCAATATCTACCTCTATTTCTATTAAACCAGAATGATACTTTCTATTTGCCTACTCTATTTTACGTGCTATTCCAAATAAATTAGGAGGAGTAATTGGTCTAGTAATATAAATTATTCAACCACCCGATCGTGCAGAATCAGACAGTAGGCCGTAGTATTTGCCGGCACATTCTCTTTACATTAGAATTCTATGCACACGTCCACGGTGCCAATCTTGATCGTCTCATTTTGTCGCGAGCAATCAATCACCGCGAGGGGACCAAATTGTAAAAATTCGGCCACGGTAAATAATGCCTCGTTGCAACTATACCCATAATTCGATTTACGGAATTGCGCATACATGTGAAACAAGATGGCATGCTTATTCTTGTCAAAGTCCAAGTTCAGGTCATCATATGGGTAAAATTCCGAGTTGAGAAAAAATTTTACAATGGCCAATTTGCAGTTGTTGAACTTACAAGGGACGTTCGGCAACCCGGAAATTCAGAAAATTATGAAACTCGGTGTGCAAGTAGAGTAGTTCATCAGTAACACAACCCTATGTTTCGTTGGTGCCATAAAGCATTTTTTAGGGGTGAAATCACCCCTTGAAAAATATGCAGAATTTTCTTTTCCGTGGAATATCTCGAGAACCGTGAGAGATATCGAAAAGAAGTTTAAACAAAAGTTGCAGCCTTGTTTTATATCTACAAAACAGCGCAAAAATAATTTTCGAAAAATCCATATTTTTCAAGTTACCCCCACCACCAACTCTTAAAATTAAGTTTTTGTATTTTGTAAATATACGCTGGCATACCTCTGGATAATCTCTTTTCATACATATAAATAGTTTATGTGTTATATTTTTTTTGCAAACAAATAAAACCTCTATTACCGAATTTGAAGTCCATTTTGGCAGTTTCCATTAATAACATGGTTTCCTAAAGCCATATTTAAATTCTTATTTATGTAAGGTTCAGACAGCTTTCAATTATTTAAGCAAGGCAGTAGGTACGTAAAATTGCATCCAAGGTAAAACTCATTAAAACTAATCAGTGACGTGCATGAATCAGTATGATAACAGCACATTCGAACATGCATTACTTGAAGTGTAATCTTATTAGGCTATTTTGGAAACCACACGATAAATAAATAATGCGTGAAGATTCACAATGACTTTGCAAAATATATATGTTACCACTGAAATGACGCAGAATCGCATTGATGCGGATAACCTTGTCGAACCTTCCGATTTGCATAATGCATATGTATATGAATTTTAAATCATTCTGCATCAATTTTACCTACCTATCCCACTAATAACATATATATATATAATATTACATCATAGCAGTTTTCATTAATGAAGTGGCCGCATAAAGTAATATTTAAACATTCGCAGTGTCTTTTTGTACATGTTGTATTGTTTGATTATACATTGAAAGAATTATACTAATAGAAGGCGATAGATATCTACATTGAAAATTACGGTTCGTAATTGGTACAATAATAATATTCTTCATAGAAATGATTAAAACAAAAATACTTGCCACACCATGCACATCGCATAAAAGCCGGCTCCCCACAAATACTACATTTGGGTATAAGCTTTTCATTCCTGAAGTAACAGAAATCTACAGGATTTTGAAATTCGCTGGGATGCGTTTCTAGATATCCGCTTTTAAACCAAGCATATTGAAAAATGTTTTTGAATCTAGGCGAAGAAAACTGGTTGTGGGTTAGGGACTGCAATTTAATTATTTCATTACGTAAGTGCAAATTGACATCTCTCTCTTGGAGAATCACATTATCCGAAAATGTCCGCACGAAATTTTTCCAAATTCGGAATCCAAACACATCTAAAGGCTGAATGATGCCCGTCGTTTTTTTTTTTGGAATCATTGAAAAAGTTACTTCCTTGTCTTGTGGAATCAACTGCTGTAACTCATTTGGGCAGTGTCCCGTCCACGAGTCGAGTAGGAGCATGCTTCTACGGCCAGTATTCGGTAGATACACTTCGCTAAACCCATTTTTAAAATGTTCAGACGTGAGTTTTCCTGACTTTGAAGCTCCGATGTAAATATTAACCGGACGGAATAGAGTTCTTTGCACTATCGGACCAAGTGTTCCTGTAGATTCCTTCAAAACTATGTATAGTGGTGAAAGAAGACGTCCGCTTGCTGATATAATAGGCATTATAGTGTAGCTATGTCTTGTAGAAGATACCGATTGAATCGTCGCTTCTACCGTTTTCACTCCTAATTTCGCCAATGTTCGCCCAGAATGTATTTCCAGGTTGAAACCACTCTCGTCTGCATTATAAATTTCTTTAACTCCGACAGCTGGGATGTTAGACTTTACGCGAGAAACAAACGATTCTGCAATATTTTTGATGTTGTCAATATCTTCAAATGTAAATTGCGTCCTGAATGTTGTTATCTTGCGGGACACAATTCTATGCGCAGTCTTAAAGTTCCAAATCCACCATGTACCTGCCACGAATTGGGGTAGGTCCACCTGGTTTTTTGCCTCCAAGGCTCCAAGGGATTTTTCGAAAATTATTTTTGCGCTGTTTTGTAGATATTGTTGCGAGCACCGGATATAGGCCCGTGCATAGCCTACGGGTGCTCGTAGCTGAAGACAGAAGAGGGCCAGCCCCCTTCGAGAACAACGGCGAGGAGGAAGTCTTGTAACGTACGCCACCGCGACCGGACGTGTCAATCCATGCTTAAAGATTCCTGTATGACGAAATATATCGGAGTTTCCTAATTTTCTGAATTTCCGGGTTGCCGAACGTCCCTTGTTAGTAACATCTTCGCTCGTCACATACTTTCAATTAGTCGATAGAACAAGGATCACACATCGCGGCTTCTCCAGCTGCGCAGATGCCTTCACGGCCCACGAATGCTTGGTCGTGCTCTGTAAGAGAGGATACTCGTACAGATCCTACGATTGAAAACAAATGTTAAGGTTTTGTCCACTTTCCAAAACACGTAGCAACGATAGCTTATTAAGGTCGTTCAGCGTCACATGAGGCATCCGCCATTGCACTTTAAGTAATTCAATTTCTGGTTCCAACATCGGTGATCCTATCAGAGCATTGTTATCGTTGCGCGATCGTATTAAAATAAATTCGTGACGCGCATTAATAACACAGTACAACAAATTTTGACTTTTTTTCGGACTTGTAACATTCAATAGCCGTTTCTTATAGGTTTTCGTGCCCTGAAAATGAATCCGCAACCCGTTTGTCGCCATCACCCTCAGTTTTGGAGAAAATCGATTTTGAAAAAAACTGCAAATTTTCAACTTTGAACATTTTTTGTGTCGAAACGGTAATAGTTATTCGATTGTTCGTTGCGTCAAATTATTCTATGAACCCTCACGAATACAACGATATAAGTTATTATTGCATTATGAACATTTAAATATGTTTAAACAACGATCAAAAAGAAAAGGACACCCGAAATGCACCCATTTTTCCAGATATCTTTCAATTTATTTCCAAAACTAAGGGTCTGAGACGAAATCTGACCATCCCACGCGATGCAGCAGACATTGTTCCTTCGGAAAGCGTCGACAGAAGTGATAAGTCTCGTTTCGCGCCTTAAGCGATTATGTTGCGTTGAGCAGCAGTGGATCGCGCGCCGCCATTGACTACCACTGTCAACATCGCGCGTTTTGCCAAACTATTTCGCTTCTGTATTGAAAACAAAACGAGACATACCACTTCTGCCGACGCTTTCCGAAGGAACAATGTCTGCTGCATCGCGTGGGATGGTCAGATTTCGTCTCAGACCCTTAGTTTTGGAAATAAATTGAAAGATATCCGCAAAAATTTGTGCATTTCGGGTGTCCATTTCCCTTTGATCGTTGTTTAAACATATTTAAATGTTCATACTGCAATAATAACTTATATCGCTGTATTCGGGAGGGTTCATAGAATAATTTGACGTAACGAACAATCGAATAACTATTACCGTTTCGACAAAAAAAATGTTCAAAGTTGAAAATTTGCATTTTTTTTCCAAATCGATTTTCTCAAAAACTGAGGGTGATGGTGACAAACGGGTTGCGGATTCGTTTTCAGGGCACGACAACCTATAAGAAACGGGTATTGAATGTTACAAGTCCAGATGGCTGTTGTACTGTGTAATTATGCGTTTGTAGTCATCGCAAAATCCCAGCAAATATTTGAGTGGGATGCAAAAATTGAAATAATTTTTCACTATTAGCCCATCGCGTCGTTTCAAGCCCCATCCGGCATTCTCCATATTTTTGTCTTCGTCAGATGTTAGCGATACATAGTTCTTAAGCGTGCTAGTTATTCCAACGTTTCTGTTACGATCAATCTCCACACCGTTCAGCTCGTATCGAATCTCATCGAATAAGAACGCCACACAATTATTTCCCAACATCACCGTTAACGCATCGTTTTGTTTATTTATCTTCAATTTCCCCTCCACATAGAGGAAACTTTCACATGGTAATGTGTATAAATCCTGCTGTTGTATGGGTATTCTTATCTCATCTCTGTATCCAAACGTTGTGTTGACGTACGGGTTGTATGTGTGAGTCTCGAGCTTGACGATGCGATCATCAAACGTCGGCTTCCCTCCAATGCTTAGAATATCAGCCATTTTTTCAACTGAAATGCGCACAATGAATCCCAATGATCTCAAAAATGCAATGTTCGCAGCACAGAGCCTCTTCTTTTTAGCGTGATCGGAGCTGTTGCAGTTGTTGTTGTTGTAAACAATTTCACTTGGAAGAAACGAGTTTCTGGAGTCGTTCAACACAAGCATCTCTTTCGCACCACACGTATTATCGCCATCGTACGTGCAATCTGATGGTAATCTCTTCACGTCAAAAATCTAGCAACCGTCCGTCTTGATCCACAACGCGTATCGTTAGATCCGTAATGACCTGTGCGGCGATTGGAAGGTAAATGAACTGTGCGGGCGTTTCCGATATCTTATATCCTGGTGGGACTCTCGTAGAAAATTCGTGTATCGTATGTACACGTTTGCCATTGTTGTACGCGCCAGCGGTCACGCTACATTCTATGCGGATAATGTTCACGTTCATGATATTAATTGGATCGTCTGATTCGTGCCACTGTCCTGGTTCTAATATCCGATTCGTTGAGAATCCCAGTAGCGATCCAATGATATTGCGCTTCGTAAAATCTACGGCGAACGAGCAGTACAGCTCGCTTTTCATGGTGTTGTTGTTGGGACGCAACACTATTGGATACACATCATTGTCACCATTACTGGTGTCATCGAGATTTTTTGAATACCGCTCGAGTAATCGCTGCCTCAAATACTTGGCAATGGCGTCTAGTTCGTAGGAGCCGTGTGGAATCCTAATAGTTTCAGGAGTGGTGTCAACACTGCTGTTTTTGATGCCATAGTTTACGACGAAGTAGAAGTTATCGTTGCTCCAGTCGATGTTCGGTATTGTATGATAAGTTTCAAAGTTTGTTAGGCCAAGCTCGTAATCATTGTCGCTCAAATCTATGGGTGGAAAGTAGCTCACCGCGAGGGTGCTACTCTTGCCGGTTAGAGTGAATGTTAGCGACATATTCAGAGCTGCACGGCTCGACTAGTACTGAATCATAGTGGTGGGAAGTCAATCCTTAAATTTGGTGTCGATCGTTTGTAGAAAGCGTAGACATAGTTGTCCACAATTGCTCTGATTGTACTTCTGATAAGACGGTCGATTGTATTCGATTTTCACAGCATCTTTATCCAGATATTGTACCAATTCCTTGGGCGGTCGAAGATTCCCAAAGCTGTCGAAATATATAGCTCGACACCCTCTCTTCGCATATGCCACCCAATGAGTCCCCGGCCCCTCGACATTGTCCAAATTTATGATTTCCGGCTGGTAGTGCATTGCGCATAAAAACATCTCTAAAGAATGGAATACACATACGCTTTGCCAACTCCTCCAATTGCGCATCGGTTGTTAGGCCCGCAGGTATTTTTATTTTCTTTTCGACGCTTGTTTTTTTCGTTTCGATATTCCCTATCCACGCTTGTATAGCGTGAGATAAAGTCCACGGCCTTCCATGGAGCGATTATGACGTTGCATTTCCTGCAGCTGATGCTGCGCCGCCTCATTATCGTTTACCGCCTTGGCGATCCCCGCCGCTCCGCCAGCTACGATTCGAGAACACCTAGCAGCGGGAGAAGTGCATTGTAATATACCACCCCGTTTTGCCACCGGAAGAATCCGCTTTTGCGATGCTCTCTTTGGAGTCCTTTTGCGGGTTTTTGTTTTCATCCCCATTCCGATTTTCGTCTTGGCCTTCATAGTTGCCCAAATAGCTGTAGCAGCACCTCTTTCACCCAGAGTCGAGTCTCGCGCAACGATGCGTTTTCGCGCTTTGTCAGCGAGAACTTTATCTGCCACGTGCCTTTCGCCGAGGTCGTTGCTACGCGAATACGCAATATCGTGTTCGCGACACGCTGCGTCCAACGGATTGATGCCTCGATCACCTCTAGCCAATCGTTTTATCAGACGAGTTCCTGCACCGCAAAACTGGTATCCCGGAATATGTAATTCGATAGGTAGCGCGTTTATCGCCCGATTTAACAGACCACAACCTTTCTTTTCCCTCGTCGGTGACATTCGCTACAGTTTTTAATCAATGGTGCTGGACCGCCGATATGCGTTCGCTGCCAAGGGCGGTTATAATGTTCCAAGCACCGACGATGCTGCTGAACCTCAGAATCGGCTTTTATATGCTCCGGGAGTCGGTCCCACAACTGGTCAATGTGTCTGCCAAACTCGCGCAGTAGAATAATCTTTGGTATATATTTCAACTGCTCAGAGGTTAGGTCTCGAATTTCGCAATTATCCGACAGGATCAGAAGTATTTTGAATACTGAGCTGTCGTGTTTCGGCGCGGACCTATAAATAGGGCGCGTCGCCGCTTCGACGCATCAAAATCATTTTTCACAGTTCACGGAGAGGATGCGATTCGTGCGATAACCTGTAACAATACGCGTGACAAATTTTAACGATAAATCGCAAATAATGTCCCCGAAAACAAGACGCAGATATGGTAGTATGCTACCAAACACTATCCGCTGCCTAATTTGCGGTCCATCAAATTGTGGAAAGACCAACGTGCTGGTGAGCTTGTTGCAAAGTCCACACGACGTTCGCATCGAGAACGTGTACGTATATTCCAAGTCGTTGCAACAGCCGAAATATCGGTATTTGGAGAATTTATTGACTCCGATAGATGAAATTGGCTACTTTACGTTTTCGAATAACAGTGACGTCATCCCACCGAGCGAATCGCTTCCAAATTCTATTTTTATCTTTGATGACGTGACATGCGACAAGCAAGATACGATAACGGAGTACTTTGCAATGGGGCGCCACTCGAACGTTGACTGTTTCTATCTCTGTCAGACGTATGCAAAGATTCCCAAACATCGTATACGCGACAATGCGAATCTGCTGATTCTGTTTAAGCTGGATGGTACCAACTTGAAACATGTGTACAACGATCACGTAAACACTGACATGCCTTACGACGATTTCTGCGCTTTGTGTCATAATTGTTGGCAACGGGAGTATGGTTTCGCAGTGATAGACAAGGATAGCGCGATGTCCAATGGACGTTATTGAAAGGGATTTAACGAGTTTACAGTACCGTGAGATGGTCAATTGTCATCAACACGTTGATGGGAAAGCAACGTCTGCGGTACAATGATGATTGATATCGATACTCTGGAGATTAAGGATCGCGAGAGAATAGCGATGGAAATTGCAAAAACCAGCGAAGCCATTCGCCGGAAATATCAGGCTTTGAAGACTGGCAAGATGGAGGAAGATGTCGCGTTGGAGAGATACTTCAAACCTATCGTCGAACTCTTAAAGCATATTGCGGACAATACCGCAGCGACAGAAGCTGACACATCACCGCTGATGAGCACAGGCGTTGAAGAGAATGAAACATTAACGCCTAAAACAAAAATCCCATCGAAAGGGAACACATCGCGTAAGGCAAAGAGGATACGACACACGTTATCGGAATATTCACCCGTAACCTCCACACCGGTTCAATCGAAACGGAAACGGCATAATGCTACATCAAACGAGTCTCCCGTTCCTCCCGCGCCAATAAATACATTTCCTCGTGTACAATCGCTCTCAACCATTGATGATGACGTTTTCGAAACTGGTCCCAACGAGCCGTTGGCAGCATCTGTTAGGCAACAACTCCAAACACCCGAGGGACAAGAAATGTTTCGCAACGATTTCGGTCCGCTGGGGCAAAAATACATGAGCGCAATCCTAAGTAGTGATAAGAATACATCAATGGACTATGTGTACGGTGTATACTTTGGCAATAGTGGGCCGATGCTTGGGGATAAGGCTTTCGATATAAACAAGGATGACAATATAATCATAGATGGTGCAAAATACAGAGGAACAGTCGGCCTTTACGAACTGACTTTCAAGAGACTTTCTGACGATACTGTTTTCATCGATGCCGATAAACAAAAATACAAAAGTATACTGCTGGCGACGAATGCCCACAGACGCGATCATGTCGTTAAAAAGCCCCCATTGAGCAACAAGGGATACAAGTACAAACATGTAATTGCACCGCTACTCCCTAGCGCATCGGCTAGTAGAGCAGGGAAAGGTCTAAGGACACCGCGAGCCATGGTGGTAAACGATAACAAGATCGATTACGTGCACTGGGACGATCCCAATGAGCTGGTGGATCGGTTGCGTTTGCTGGAAGCGTCGCGTCAGGCGGATAACAACTCTCATGATCCTGAAATTCTATCTATTCACGAGGAACTCCGCGAGATAGGCCTCATTATATAAGTTAAACCGCACCCCGATGATGTGCATAGTATGCATCGAGATGCCGATCAATAAATTTGGGGTATCGCTCGAGAAGAGTGGAGCAGCTAGAATGGACTATTACAAATGGAACGGTGTGCTTCGAAATTACATGCGAGATAACGCTCTTTGCGTGGTTGGTGCCGACTTTGATGCAAAATCACGGAAGATACGACGCGTAGCTCAGCCGGTGGCCGACACCGATGTCGTCAATAAACTATACGTGGAAAAGAGCATTCAATTTTTGAGAGAGCAGCAGGAAGAATTAGAGAGGAAGCTGGTCGTGTTTCAGAAAGATATGCTGACGTTGCAAAACAGCGTTCAAAAGATATCGCAGGCGTTGAATTCTATCCCACAACCGGACAACGAAATTCGTAAAGTTAAAGAGGCTATAACCGCTTTTGCTACGGAGCAGCAACTTGTCCAGAATTTCCTGGGACCGACGGGAAGCACATAATGCACGTACACGATAATTATCGCATCATTCATGTCCAAGACACCTCTGCGATCAAACATGCAGCCATTATCGAAATCCAACAGTAAAGAATACTATAGCCACAAAAAGCAACAACTCGTTGAGGAATTGCACGCTCCAGCTCGAAGACATTTCCCACGGAGGCGCGTCATGGTGCATGGATACGATGATCTGTGGCAAGCAGACATTGTAGAAATGCGTCCATACTCGCGATTCAACCAGGGTCACCACTACATACTCACCGTCAAGGATGTGCTGAGCAAGTATGCGTGGGCGTTACCGCTCAAGACTAAAAGTGGCGCTGAGGTGACTAAAGCGTTTGCAAAGATATTTAGAGATCGATATCCGAAAAATTTGCAAACCGATCAAGGAAAAGAATTTTACAACGCCGATGTGCAGAAACTCTTGACAAAGCACGACATTAATCATTGTTCAGAAAAATCTGCAGTCTACCGCCATCTATTAGACCCACCGATAATTAGGCAATAGCAACGGCGCGCTGACTCGTGTGGAGCGTCGATAATGGACTCTCTTTCCTCCAGGAAGTCGGGCCGACTTACTGGATCTTTCGCTACACATGTGACGCGTGGATGCTGCCGCCCTTCCATCGATCGGCGATCGATGGAGGGGGGAGAGCACGCGGATTCGAGGAAATCGACAGCGATTTCCTCGAGCTACTAATTGACGAGCCGTCTAAGAGGTATCACCGGAATAATCGCTTGCTTGCTTGCCGCGTTTTGCTTGAACGCTTTGCTTTGTAACGGGAATCGGGCCGATTCCACGTGCTACGCGCTTTATTCTATCGCTTCACTCTGTAACTGGATTCGAGCCGAATCCACGTGCTTAACCTAAACTCGCTAACCGTGCCGGAAAGCCAGTACCGCTGCTACTAAATGAGAAATCATTGCGTTAAGAATTGTGCTCCACAAACTTTATTGTAAATTACTGTAAATAGACTTATTGTAATATTAAACTAGTGACATAAAGCAAGAGACCCTCTCGCGAGTTTCCAGTTCCAGCGACGTGTGCGGTTCCGATATTTGCTAACAATCATTATTCGACGTATTCGGTGATGAAGGCCTCCGTCGTGGAACGCTTCAATCGAACGTTGAAGAACAATATGTGGAAAATGTTTACGCTCAATGAAACCTACAGATGGACCGATGCGCTACCGCGTCTACTTGCAGAGTATAACGCACGAAAACATAGAACCATCAGAATGCGTCCTTGCGGCTCCATATCAAAACTACACAGTACAAAACTACACAAGCAATTTAGGACACATCAAAATAGTGCACAGAAAGTAGTGCACGTACAATTTACTACACATTCGTTTTTATTGTGCACATACAATTTAGGACACACGAGATTTAGGACACATACAATTTAGGACACATGCGATTTAGGACACATGCGATTTAGGACACATACAATTTAAGACACATGTGATTTAGGACACATGCAATTTAGGACACATGCGATTTAAAGCACATGCGTTTTATAGTGCACTTTCAATTTAGGATACATGCGATTTAGGACACATACAATTTAGGACACATACAATTTAGAACACATGTAATTTAACGCACATTTTTTAAGTGCACATCAGGATAGCGCACACCAAGTTTTCGCACACAACCATCTACTCGTCGCCGTCGACTGTTTCACAGCCGATGGTATTAGTATTGGTTGGGACTAGATCAGGGCGGGGGGCGCGCGCCCGCTTGCAGGCGCGTAAAGCATGGTAGCGAACCGATGTGACTTTGGGGATGCTCAAAATGAGACTGCTGTTACAAGTAACGCGCGATGGGGTCAATATCGCTATTGTTAACAAGGTAACCATTCTGAACATTTCCCTTTAAACTTTTTGGTGGTCGGTTTTGGTTTACGAGATATGCGCAAAAAACTTATTAGAATTACCGAGTTTAACACATACTGACATCGGTTCGCTACCATGCTTTACGCGCCCGCAAGCGGGCGCGCGCCCCCCGCCCTAATCTAGCCCCAACCAATACTAATACCGTCGGCTGTAAAACAGACTTCAATATATTATGCCGAAAGTTTTTTTATTAATATCTCCGAATCTAAGGCTGACCGCCAAAAAAATTAAAGGAAAATGTTATTCAGAATGACGACCTTGACAACATATGTGAAAATCATTGAAATCGGCGAAGACCCAGTTCACCGGCAAGTTTCCCATGCTATCCTGTTGTACACTAAATAAAATGTGCGTCAAACTGCATGTGTCCTAAAGTGTTTGTGTCCTAAATTGTTTGTGTCCTAAATCGCATGTGTCCTAAATTGTATGTGTCCTAAATCGCATGTGTCCTAAATTGTATGTGCACTATAAAACGCATGTGTCCTAAATCGCATGTGTCCTAAATTGTATGTGTACTACAAATTAGATTGTGTTTTAAATCACATGTGTCCTAAATTGCATGTGTCCTAAATCACATGTGACCTAAATTGTATGTGTTTTAAATCGCATGTGTCCTAAATTGTATGTGTCCTAAATCGTATGTGTCCTAAATAGGGCTGTTCGGGTGCTTGAATATTCGGACGGCTTGAAATTCGCACCGAGCCGGGACTCGGTTTTCGAGCCGAGCCGGGTACCCGTAAAATTCGGACGGCCCGAAAAATCCGGGTAGCTCGAATTTGTTTCGAACGGCTTGAAATATTCGGGTAGTCCGAATCGTTTCGGGCCGCCCGGAAGAACCGGATAGCCTGAATTGTTTCGGGCCGCTCGAAAGAAAGGGCTAGCTCGAATTGTTTCGGGTGGCTCGGAAAATCCGTACACCTTGAATGTGGTTCGAGCAGTTCGACTATGTTGAGTAGATGAAATATTTCGAACGGTATGGAATATTTTAAGAAACATTTTTCTACTGGGATGTAAATGATGGTTATCAATAATGCAAATAAATAAAATGCAAACGTTAAATAGAAATATTCGGTTACAATTGAAAATGACACTAGTTTACAGCCATTTTGCGCAGCAAATGCCATTATTTTTTTCTTATGTAAAATAGGCCGCTGATTCCCAAAATAAGGTCTAAAAGATTTTCTATGGATACGTTTTCGAGATATCAACAGGTGAACTTTTTACCTGTCTATCAAACAGGTGCTATTGAAGAAAATCTGTGGGTAAACTCCGAAGTTAGAGACAATTGTGTGAAAACACTAAAATTTCATTTTTTCACGGTTTTTGTGTTTTTTTTTCATTTTATTGTTTTATTTCAATTTTAATTCATTCTGTACATTTCTTCAAGTATTTTGTTAATATGTATGTGTTTCAGAAATAGTTCTGGCTCTTTTTTGTCTTTTGTGCGATTTGGTCAATTTCGACGGTGTTTTCTCACTTTAAATAAAATCGGGGAGCAGGATATTTCATAACAGAATATGAATCAATTTAATACAGCAATTTGTTGTGAGATATCCTGCGCCATGATTTTATTTAAAGTGAAAAAACACCATCGAAACTGTAGTTTAAGAAAAGAATTGTTTTTTAGTTTTTATTGCATTTTTCATAAAATCGTTTGATATAATTTTTTCAGATATATATATATATATATTTCTGCACAATATTTTGTATGTTACTAATGTAAGATCCTAAGATTAATATATTATAATGAGAATAGGAAATATTTATAAAAGCGGTGTATGAAATTCTGGAAGATAGAAAACTATATTCAAATGATATTTACATTGTTCGCTAAATACATGCTATATACATCATGGTAACTATATACATATACACTATATACATTATCGTCGCAAATTAGCGGATAAAAAGCAAATTTGTTCGACTTTCTCTGTTAATAGCGATGTTCGTTTTGCACTTATAATATTGCCTGCCATTGAAAATAACCTTTCGCTGAAAGCTTGGGAAGCAGGTATTCCCAAACAATTTGTAGCCACAGGAGCCAATTTTGGAAAGCGGGACGCATTTTCTCTCCACCAATTTAAAATGCAGGTATCCCGTGGTGCAACATTCTCTGCTATGTATGTTGTGATCTCCTGCGTTAGTGATACATAAACATTTTGGTTGGATTTTTGATCATCCCTTGCTATATTATCGTAAAATTCAGATAGAGTTCCCGATGAGGGTGACTCTGTGATAAAAGAGAAATATATAACACAACAATCAACAGAATCTCGCATAATCTTCTTATTGTTTTACACTCACCTGACGTTGTGTTTAATGGCGGAGTTGCCCCATGCATGTCACTTGTTTCGAGGTACTCGGTCGCAAAAGAATGCAATAAACTTTGAGCCGTCGTTTTCCTTTCTGCGGACAACAACCTGTCTTTGACGCGAGGGTCCATGATCATTGAAATTACTAAGAGTTCGCAATCCTCTATGAAGTTAAACCTGTTGTTTAATTCGGCTAGTAAGTTGTTTTTAAGATTTAATGTGGGACCCTTATTATCTTTTCTTATTAAATCTATCAGGGTGTGTCTTAAGCCATATATCATGGGTATGTAGTTGGGTAATGTTGGTATTTTGTCCATGATCATGATTACAGTCGCTTCCTTAAATATTTTTAATGAATTGGAATATTCTTTGATCATGGACCACTCGTAACTGTTTAAAGTGTCCGGCATACGTGGCTCGCCGAGAATTACATTTAATGATCGTCGTACCTCGAACAAGCGACTTAGCATGTCATATTGCGAGTTCCATCTAGTCTCGACATCGCTAATGAGGTTCAGCGTTTCGGAATCGGGTGAATCTTTTTTTTGTTGCATCCTCAATTTTTGATTCGCAGATGTAGAGCGGTGAAAGAAAGAGACAATGGTTCTGCATTTTTTTAAAATTGCGAGCAATTCCGCGCAACTTTTAATTGAATCTTTGATAACCAACTGAAAAATATTCGGTGCATTAAATATGAAATGTTCACGATTTATTATTTATTTTAACATTTAATTATTTGTTATTGTTTATTTACCTGCAGAGTGTGCGCGAAACAAGGGATACGCTCCCACGTAGGGCACAGTTTTACTGCTTTCACAATATTTGCCGCGTTATCGATGATGAAAATTATTTTAATATTGCTTTTGTCGAAACCCCACATACTTAGGCTATTTCGCAATAGTTCGTTTAAATGTTCACTTGTGTGGGTTGTCTCCAAATAGTAAACTCCTAATGTATAATTATGCAAGTCAAAATTCTTATTAACATAGTGTAGAGATACGGAAATGTAGCTGTCATTTCCCCGCGACGTCCAACCACCTGTTGTAAACGCAAATATTTTCACCTAATCGAAACAGTTGAAAAATATGTATAAATATTTGTAACTCTGAAGCATGCTGATAGATATCAGAATCATTGGAAATGTTATACTTACAGTTCCGATATCCTTAGTGATGCTTTCCTTAACTCTTTCCCTTTCATTGTGGTACATTTCGGGTATTATTACGTCAGAAAAGACTGCTCGATTCGGGATGTCGTACCTCGGTTCAGCTATCTGCATGAGATTTTTAAATCCTGCGTCGCTTACCAATGAAAACGGCTGACAATCGGATATCATCATTTTCGCAATTGCGGCTGTCAATGCTTTTGCTCTTGGAGAATTTTTATCAAACATGACGGCTTTCCTGCTACTGTCACTGTCGGTCACAATATTTATATTTTCTAAACCTACACTGGTCTCAGGCGTCTCCAGAGTGTTATATACATCAGCATGTTGGATTTGCATATGCCTCCTCATGGATGACGTACATCCCGCCTTTGTCTTAAATTTCTTTTTGCAGTGGTTACACATCCTTTCCTCGCGATTTAATTTTGAAAACCACCTCCATACGGAACTGTGATTTTTCCGCAGTCTCTCAGGAATGGAATAATATTCCTGATCAATATTGGAGCTAATTTCAAGAATTTCCATATCCTCGGGATGTTGCAGCTGTATCTCGATATTATCACAAAACTGGGCCATTCTTTCTACACACGTCCGTTCACTTTGGGTTTCAGGACAAGACTGCTTTTACAAAGGCAATCGCTTTAACATCTTTTGTTAATTACAAAATGTTCGGGCCGTCCGAATTTTACGGATACCCGGCTCGGCCCGTTCCGTCGAGCTGAGCCAGGCCCGACTCGCTTTATTCGAATACCCGAACAGCTCTAGTCCTAAATTGTATGTGCACTACAAATTCGAATGTGTTTTAAATCGCATATGTCCTAAATTGCATGTGTCCTAAATCACATGTGTCCTAAATTGAATGTGTCCTAAATCGCATGTGTCCTAATTTGTATGTGTCCTAAATCTCATGTGTCCTAAATTGTATGTGCACTATAAAAACGAATGTGTAGTAAATTGTATGTGCACTACTTTCTGTGCACTATTCTGATGTGTCCTAAATTGCTTGTGTAGTTTTGTACTGTGTAGTTTTGATATGGTACCGTCCTTGCGATGTTACCCCAGCGATCGCCGATAAGCTGCTAGCCACCGTGTACAGCAACATAAAGATCGCTGCTCCAGCGAGATTCAAGTTGGGCGAGTTTGTGCGCGTAAGCAAATTTAAAACCATCTTCGATAAAGGCTATACGCCGAATTGGACAACGGAGGTGTTCGAGATAGCCAAAGTACAGGCAACTAATCCCGCGACGTATGTATCTGCTGGTCGATTCCTGTGGAAAACCTGTTGCCGGAGGATTCTATGAACACGAGCTGCAACGCGTCACCGATCCTAATGTGTATCTAGTGGAAAAAAGTGTTGCGTAGAAAGGGGGATAAGGTGTACGTCAAGTGGCTGGGCTTTGATAAATCACACAATTCTTGGATAAATAAAAATAATGTATTGTAAAATAATAATACATGGTTCAATAAATACAATGATACATATGTAAATGGGAAAACAATTTTTATTTTTACACATTAATCCGGCTATTTATATGAATGAGTGAATAAATACAATAATAATTTCTATACAGTTGCGAACAATTTTATAATACGCAATAATTCCACTATTTATATGAATGAGTTAATAAATACAATAATAATTTCTATACAGTTGCGAACAATTTCTATACAGTTGCGAACAATTTCTATACATTTGTGAACAATTTTATATTATACAATAATTCCACTATTTATAATAAATACAATAATTTCTATTTTACAACGGGATATATTATTGTCCCCAGGGCAAAGTGTCGGTCGAATCGGGTACGATATGCCGCTTGTCGTCGTATGGACTTAGAGCGATTTTGGTTTCCAAAATGGTGTACACTTTATGCAATTTAGACCGTATGCATGATTGTCTGCGAATCATTTCGATCTCCCTTTGCAAACACTGCGCGTAGTCGTCGAAAGTTATCGTTCTGGCTATGATGTTGGTCTTGACGCTGTTACGTATGTGGAATCTTCCCATACACCACTCTCAACCACTTTCGAGCTCGCTTCTGAGAAGGGAAAACGCGCTAAAATCCTTTTGCTTATCATACACCACTAAGGGGGTGTATGTATATCTCGACCATCTGGGTCACGACCATGGGAACGGGAGTGACACGACGACGACCCCGAAGGATTTCCTTATATGGAAACTCCTAATGAATCCCCACTCATATTTGGGACTATATAAACCCTTTGTTTCTACCCTCGTTGGTTAAAAGCTATAGAGTCACGCGTAGAGTTACGTCGTGTCACGCTCGTACAGAGTTGGTTAAGATCGAGCTAAAGTCTCCGTCAGAATCATAGTTAACTTCATAGAATCCGCGAGTCCGGTTTATATTCTATTTGGCACTTTGAAATTGTCACTCATACGCCCCGCATCGCCAGTGCGTCAACACCGTGCAAACTAGTGGTAACTTACACACTTTTATTTATTATTTAACCGCGACACTTACATTTGTACAATAATTAGTTAATAAATACACGAATGGTGTTCAC
This sequence comes from Andrena bucephala, assembly GCA_947577245.1. Taxonomy (NCBI): domain Eukaryota; kingdom Metazoa; phylum Arthropoda; class Insecta; order Hymenoptera; family Andrenidae; genus Andrena; species Andrena bucephala. The sequence continues at coordinate 19,422,937 of OX387716.1, read as the reverse complement.
GTGTAAATCGAGTCGATTTCGTTAAACCCATCTTTTACCCAGCGATCCTTATAATATTAGTAGCACTCACCCACCGATACAACTTTACCGCTTGAGTTGTATCAACTTTAATTAAGAGTTACAAGGCATTACTAACATTTCCCGCGACTACCTGATTTCGCATCAGGTTCGTTCGCATTTACCATCCAGAACAAGGAATCTTCACCAACCCAGTGGCTCCCCAATTTCGCATTGGGTTCGTCCACGAAACCTCACCCTCCTACGGCTCCCTGATTTCGCATCAGGTTCGTCCGCGCACCTAACTAACAAACTCATAAACCATATTCCTTGGAAAATACCCTTCTCGCCGGCCTCTCGCGTTGCCGCAGCCCCGGCTCCTAACAACGCCTTTCGCCTTTTTCGTATCTTTTTTACTGTCTACGCGAAGTGCATACATTTTCGCTCTAAGACCTACGAATTCGGTCATTATCGCACCGTAATTTTCATCCTTCATCAGCCCCGGAACCTTCATATTTACGCGCGGCATATTATATGCATTCTTGATGGGATAATCGCTTGTGTCGAATCTATCAATATTATGTTTCATGGTCTCGTAGATATCGTCGCATCGAATGTGATAAATAAGACTGTCAGTATCAGTGTATAGAATTTTACATTTTTGAGCGTGCAGGGGAGACATGTATTCGTGATGAAATTCATACAAACAAATTTTTTATATGTCCAGAATGCACATACCCACGTATATCGGTTTGTTGAATTTCACCTCGAGTTTTCGCAATTCAACAGCTATTAAATTTTCCGAAAAAACACTTCTGCTGTGGAAATTCGGTTTCGCGATCATTGCCTCCGCACCATATCGCCCTTCCCAATGTGTTAAAAGTTTTACATCCACATGGCTTCGCAAATTTTCCATGGTCTTACCGAATACCGCGTTGTTCATCAATTTATACAAATTTTTTTCAAAATCGTTTGTCGCGGCTGTTCTAAACCGTGTATTTAGTTCGATGTAATCGCGGAGCCAGGGAGATTGAGCGAATTGGAGCACGCGCTGAATCTTTGTAATACGAAGACCGTGACGCGTGCACTGCTGCAGATTGCGATAATGAATAACGTAACGCTGCTTATCATATACCGTCGCGAGTAATTTGTCCTGCCTGCTGCCAGGTGGTTTGGCACGCGTCGGGCAGAACGGTAGATCGGCATGAATGTTGTGCAGACGTTGCGGATATTCCAGATCTACCTCGAGAATGTATCCCGTGGGTGAATCAACACCGATTGAAGATACGTCAAAATTTACAACATCTTCGACCCATTGAAATTTAGCGTATGGCAGAGGCTGACACATTGCCCATCCATACAAACTGTTCACGTCAAAGTACATCAAGTACGATGACTCTTCCGATGCGTCGCAAGATGACATGTACTTGTTATTGGCATGTGCGTATCTTCCGGAACATTGACTTAAGCCCCCGCGTATACCACGTTCGATAAACATGACCCTATCGACGTCTGTGTTACGTCCTGAAGGGACTTTTGTGAATCACCCCGAGCGGTTTGGATAATTCACCGGGTTCTTGCTCTTGTTAAGGTGCTATAGCACGCCTTGACTATACTTACCACGGAAGGATAGGTAGAAAAGGGGTTCAATCAATGCTGGACACGGATTTTAAGGAGAAAACAATAGAGTAAAATATATTCTTAAGAAGATAGAATCTGATTAACATACCCATGGGACGGCGCTCCGTTCCAGCTGTCGCTCGCTGTGCCCTCGGGTAGCACACGGCACGCTTGCCGTTTAATGTTCCGCTCGCTCGCGGTGTCGCTGGACCGAGCGTAGGTCGTGGTCGCTCGCAGTGCTCTCGGGTAGCACTCGGAAGTCGGTGAACTCGGGGTCCGTCTTCTCGCTTCGTCTCGTGTCGTCACGCGTCTTCGCGGTATTTGGCGGTCCTAATCGGCGCGTAAGGGCTCTCCCGGCTATGCCGTTCTCTGTGTGTCGGATGGAGTTACCCTTAAGCTTCCTGATCGGCCAGGCCTGCTTCGCGGTCTATACGTGGAGGTTAGGTCGCGTTTTCTAGACAGCCCGCTGGCTCGTCGTTACTTCCTTGCTCGAGCTCCCGATATTGAATGAATCCTCAATCAATCCCGGTTATGGGCCGTGCCCCGATCAATCCTCGCGAATGGGGGAAACTGCCCCGTCGGTAGTTGTCGCTCGCCGCACGCGTCGGAAATTTCCGGGCCCGGGCCGCCGGCGGTCACATTGTCCCTACGGCTGTCGCTACGCGGCTCAGCGTAACGTGACTACCACGCGCGAGGCGATTCCGCTGAATCGCCGTCTACGGAATAGAGCGACGCGCGGAGAGCAAGCACGGAAAGGGCCAGAAGGGCCCATGTAACACCATCATTCGAGATAATGGCATAGCTCCATGTGGGGAGAATACATTTGGCAGGTAAAGCTTAATTTTCACATCTCGAAATTGTTATGTTTATTCCTGATATGAATGCACTATTTCATAGCTTTGATTGTTCTCTTAGTCCGCGCCAAGCATCGCGTATCATAGTCAGAAGATACGCATTAACATCCATGGGCAGCAAATATTTGGAAATTGGAATCAACGTAGAATCTATGGCCGATGTAGAAGTTATTCTGGGCGACAATCGCGGGAATCATCTCATGTTGCCGATTTCAACATGGAGCGTCCTAGTCGAAAAACGTACAACCATCGCGGAACGTGCAGAATTGCCTGGATCAGCATCGATGCGGATTGATGAATTAACGGCGGAATTTTGTCGGATCTGTATTTCAATCCGAATACAGTAACATTTTTATTTAATCTTGAGTCATGTGTAAGCTATTTGTATCCGCGGTTGTATCAAACTCCAGAGGATGTGAGGACAAAATTTGAAACTTTTGTTAACGTGCTACAACAGAGCGATGTTGCCTGTGAAACATTAGATACGTATCGTGCAGCTAAAGTAATACGTGATACCGCATATTTCGATAGCGAATCTCTTGTAGATTTTGAACTGTTAGCATGCGCTATCAATGATATTGTAGCTGATACTCGTAGCAAAATATGTTGAATTATGTTTGTATTCTATTTTATTTTGCATTATTTTAATTTTGTTAGGGAAATTCTGCATGCTAACGCCATCTCCGTGGGCCCACCGATAATTAGGCAATGGCAACGGCGCGCTGACTCATGTGGAGCGTCGATCACGGCCCCTTCCATCGCCTTACGATCGATGGAAGGGGGCCTGCTATTCCTTCCAGGAAATAGATCGCGATTCCTGAAGAGGTTTCTTGGTTCGCGACTCCGAAACTGTTAACACGTTTACTTATATACGCTACGCGCTTCTCTTGCTAGCGCTTTTAACTCTCAACAATTACTCATCTGCCTAGTAATTGCTTTAGAGCTTGCTGCTTGGCTTCTACTCCTGCTTGAATGCCAAGTTCTTCCTAAATTCGTTGTGGCTTACATTTAAGACATTTCATAGTGTAAATAGTTGTCTAATACGAGTGACCTTTGTACATAATTATAACTGTGACGAATATACGTTTTCGTGCTCCTCTAATCGGTTTAAATTAAATGCTGTGCTACGTTAATTGTGAACTAGTTTTCCTTGCGCCGATCCGATAAACATTATAAACATTTTTTGGTCCTTCGAGCCGGATTCTGGTGCCTGTGAAAAAAGTTCGCGATTATTAGAACGTTTCGGTTAGTGCGGGCCAACCGTCGCGCGTGACCTCTAAGTGCAAAAGTTCGCGAACGTTCGAGAGTGCCGTCTAACCGTCGCGCGTGACCTACAACGGCAAACAATGAGTCACCTTCTTGAAAGCCAACGCGACCTTAACCGTCGAATCTCTAACGCGTTTGAGAATTTGAAGAAACTAGGAGCAAATAAGTTCACCAGAGCTAACGTGTCTTCGCGATTAGCGGCCCTTCGTAAAAATTGGGCCAAATTCGAAATGCAACACGACAAATTGCTCGCCATACGATCTGATCCGGAAATAGTGGACGATCAATATTGGTTGGACGACGAACCATCCAACACCGAAGAGGGATTCCTCGAGCAGGAAGCTCTCCTCCTGGAGAAATTAGAGGAGATCACGAAGAATGAGGAAATAGTAAATCGTACACTAGAGCGTTTGGCCTCCGGAGAGCAATCGAGTGACCATTCCACTGCTGTGGCCGCTCGGCCTACGTCCTCGCTCCCGAAGATACCGTTACCTACCTTCGAGGGCAAACATAAAGACTGGCCGTCGTTCCAAGGGCTCTTCCGCTCCCTGGTGGTCCTGGACCAAGCATTGACGGATGCCGAGCGCCTGCATTATCTGCGAGGCGCTCTTACTGGTGATGCTGAGCTCCTCCTTCGCAACATACCTGAGAGCGAAGAGAATTTCCAAGTTGCTTGGGAGTTACTGCGCGACCGCTATGACAATCAGCGCCTGGCGGTTAAGAGTGTACTGGCGAATATTTTTGAGTTACCTACACTCAAGCAGGAGTCGGGACCTGAGCTCAAGCGGATGTTTTACACGCTGTGGGACTCCGTCAAGGCTCTGGCTACCCTGAAGAGGCCCTTCGACGCCACTGGCGACTGGCTCGTCCACTTCGTGGCGGCGCGGTTGGATCTCCAATCCCGTCGAGAATGGGAGACCCGGATAGCAAGGACGAAGACACCTCCGACCTTCGACGAGATGAAGGATTTCCTCGAAGCACGAGTCAACACCGTGGACGCACTGGAGGAGAGTTGCAAGGGCACGGAGGGACGATCTCCTCGACCGGCGCGCTCCGCCTAAACGCTTCCGCTCTTCTGGCCTTTCCTGCGCGCCGTACGATGACATCCCGCGGCCGTTTCGTCCACTTGCTGGCTTCGAGACGACCGCCACTCTAGTGCAGGTGGCCCGCGGGATACCTGCCATCCCTACAGGCCCTCAGCAGATGGATAAGGCCAAATGAGATATCCGTTCCACGCAATTAGCCATCTCGCGTTAGAAACATTGTACATCTGCTTACCTGTGTTTTCTTACTTGTTTAGCTTCGCAGGGACTTTCACGTGGGGTCGTCCCCAAATGTCAACATGACCGCTACCTCGACGCAACGATGACGACCATGGTGCTCACGCGATCACCGCTACATCGCGAACGCGTCTTACGTCTTGTGTCCCGGTCGCCTAAGACGTGCTCTATTTAGGCGAAGATTGCGATCACGATTACTACTGCTCGCGTGCGTTTGCTGCCGCGAGATAAATCCGCTACTGCTCGCGCGCCTTTGCTGCCGCGAGATAAATATGCTTGTACCGCGCTTCTCTTGCTGGCGCTTTTAACAAACCTGGCCCTAGCTGCTTTGGGCTTGCTACTGCTCGCGCGCCGTTACTGCCGCGAGATAAATCTGCGTTGTTGCTCGCGTGCGTTTGCTGCCATGAGATACATACTGCCTCAACGTTGGGGTTGCGCGACGCCGCCACATGAGCTCAGCGACGCCACTGCCACGAGAACGGACTATGCCACGCCTATCGACCAACACATCGATTTCAGCTAGCGTCTATATTTATTCATCGGGTGATGAATCCCGGGGAGGAAATGTTAGGGAAATTCTGCATGCTAACGCCATCTCCGTGGGCCTACCGGTAATTAGGCAATGGCAACGGCGCGCTGACTCATGTGGAGCGTCGATCACGGCCCCTTCCATCGCCTTACGATCGATGGAAGGGGGACTGCTATTCCTTCCAGGAAATAGATCGCGATTCCTGAAGAGGTTTCTTGGTTCGCGACTCCGAAACTGTTAACACGTTTACTTATATACGCTACGCGCTTCTCTTGCTAGCGCTTTTAACTCTCAACAATTACTCATCTGCCTAGTAATTGCTTTAGAGCTTGCTGCTTGGCTTCTACTCCTGCTTGAATGCCAAGTTCTTCCTAAATTCGTTGTGGCTTACATTTAAGACATTTCATAGTGTAAATAGTTGTCTAATACGAGTGACCTTTGTACATAATTATAACTGTGACGAATATACGTTTTCGTGCTCCTCTAATCGGTTTAAATTAAATGCTGTGCTACGTTAATTGTGAACTAGTTTTCCTTGCGCCGATCCGATAAACATTATAAACAAATTTTAAAAATAAATTTCTTAAACAAATATTATTTCTCCATTTCATTTACCCACCTTCCTCCTTCTCTCGCCACCTAATTCTAAGATTCAACGTTTCGAAAAGTATTATATTTTGTTCGAGCGTTCTTCGCGTCGTGAAAATGGTAGGTATCATCCCACATGGCTACTCCAGAGGATTCAAATTACACACGATCGCGCAATACGCCGCGACGTTAAATCCCCTCATTGCCCCATGGGTTAGAACCCGTCTAGCCCTACAACTCATTTTCGCTTTCGCGAAACGTTATGAGGCCTTATAGCGGAAAATTTTTATGGGAAGAAAAAAGGATTTTTAATTATAGATTGGCTAGGGTAAGTGTGGGTATTACTGCGGACTTTTAAGGTAGGTTAACTTTAGAACCCTCGATATGGCGTTCAAATGAATGAAAGTTCCTCCCTCTTTTTTTAAAAGACAGGTCGGTCCTTAATAATTCCATAAAAAAATTTGAGAGCGAGGTAATAAGCACAGTTAATTAAAAACACAGAGATTTGTCTATCAATGTCAATGCAGGAGTTACTGCGGACATGCATGCATTACTGCGTGCCAGTTACTAACGAAATATATATGCGGTCTAATGTCAGGCATAACATAACCTTAGTACAAATATCACTTGTAGATAGAAAAATTATTTAACTTTCTTTATTTACTAAAATCAGCAGGAATGAGTAATAATTTAAATCTTAGTAATTAGTAGTACATAGTAAGTGAATACTATTGGAAGAAAGGTTAGGTTGCGCATTCGTCGGTCCGCAGTAATACATGCACATGGTGTAAAGTACTGCACCTAATACTGCGGTGAGAAATAAAAATTAAAATTAAAATGTAGACGACTGATTTACTGTTTTTCTGAAAATATAACTCTTATTCTATCGAGCAATAACGCTACATTACATGTATTACTGTTAATAACAAAAATATAAATGTTTTTCAAGTAGGTGTACATGACCGCCATATCGGGAATCGACCGAAATTTCGCTTTGACGAATTTCAAACTACGATAAAAGAATTAATGATAACTTTGCTGTACATATTTATTAATAATTATCTGTAATAGAGTTTAAACTAATTTTATCAAAAATTATCAAGTGTTTATGTACTTTCCAACATTAAATATGATCTGTTTTAGAATATCCGCAGTAATCGGGGCATCCGCAGTAATACCCACACTTACCCTAGCGCTCGCAGGACTGTCGAGAGTTCATTCGGCATCCTGTCGAATAAATGGAAAATCTTCCAAAAAGCCATTAATGATAATTTAGACTTTGCTATACAAATAATTAATACATCTTGCATTCTCCATAATTACGTAAAATCCCAAGATGGATTCAACATTCAAGATGCATTAAGTATCAAACGATTATTTCACAAAAGTCGAGACAATTCAAGGCTCTCAAGAGGCTATTCAATGGATTCAGGCAAGAAACAAATTGGCCGAATATTTTGTTTCAGATATTGGCAGTGTGCCATGGCAAAGAAATCGTATCGAAGTGATGTAATCTTTTTTCAATCAAGTAAAGAAATAAATAATAAAATAATGAAGGTACTTACATATTTCATTTTTATCCCTCCCATCTTTTTCGTCGAAAGTATTATAAAAAAAAAAACGACAGATATCAATCCATATACTTCTTTTCTTCGTCCTATCGTGATATTCTTCTAGCGCCACATTCCATATTTCTGAATATTTTTGAATTTCTTGAATAAACAGTTCGATATCTAATAAACCAATATATTCAACCATTTTGCGGCGGGAGAAAGAGGGCGTTGTTTCTGAAAATCGGCGAAAAGAGCACTTAATTCCCAAGGCTGTCGTAAACCACAGAATTCAGTCTCTTACAACTTCTGTACGCGGTTACTTGCTTAGAATTTATTGTAACTCTTAAGGGGGGAGCCTGGTGTATCGGGGCGAAGAAACCGATTTTTTTTGCCCAAATCAATAGTTGAACATCACGATAATATGTTCCCATAGCTGCGAAACGAAATTCGAAAAATTAAAGCGGATATAGCCGGTTTTGCTACAGAGCACCAGGTTACCAGAAAACTTGAAATGTGTTTTTCTCGAAACGACAGTTTTATAATTTGCGGGCAATGTAACTCCAAAAATATTCAACCAATCGACTTGACATTGTGCACGGATATTTGTGAACATTTTCTTCACAGAGCTTAGTTATTGGCATAATGATATTGTTTAAATAAATAACTTTTTTTTACATATTTAAGGCAAAATTTCATTGGAAAAAGTGAATTTTTTTCAAGAGGCCGCCATTTGTTCAATTTTGCATCTTTTAAGTTTTTAATTTATACGATTTGTGCGTGCACTTATAAACAAAACATAAATTGTTCGATATTTGGTTTACAATAGACGCTACGTTGTCCGCAGTGCAACAATTGCGTCGCCAACGGACTGGGCATAAGCCCGTATAATTCTGTTTCCTGCTCTTTTTTAATAATTTTTTTTTATCTACATTAATCTGATAATACAATATCCTGAAAGTTTCAGAATGATCGATTAAATACTTTCTTTAAAAAAAATTCCCGAAAAATGCCTCGATTTTCAGCTAGTTACACCAGCCCCCCCCCCCCCCCTAAAGTAATGTACAGGGTGTCCGCGAGAAGACTGAACAGCTGGTTACCTCCTAAAGTATTGGAAACAAATTTTTTTTTTACATGGAATTGCATGGTTCGAGGGGGCCAATTTATTAGCTCAGACGATTTTTTTATCTATAATTATTTTAAAAGATACGATGGTCAAGTTCAGTCATTTAATTGGAACTATTTTTTTTTGAAGAGGTGACTTGATAGTGCGTTCCAAGACAAATTCAATAAGCTTTAATGTATAAACTTTATTTCCCCTGGTTTTTGAGGTATTACGCTTGCAAATTTACTGATTTTCCCTGGAAGAAAATCCGCTGGAATAGCAAACACCATGGGCGGTCTTGCTGGCGCCACGGGTGTCATTGCCTGTTGAAACAGATACCTACCTGCCAAAGAGCTACGTCAGGAATGACAGGCCCAAAGGCTGGACAATTCTTTTCCGTCAGAAATGCTACTTAGGTAGGTACATCTGCGGTATGCAGAAGCGCACCGTTAATGTATCAAAACGCAATAAAATTTACTTAGAGGTTGTGCGCAAGGAGAAGTAGGAAATTATGACTCAATGTTTAACTTGAATAGTCTTTTATTATGCACTTGCTTCTAAATTCGGATGGCCAGTTCTTTTGTGAGGGATGCAAGTTCGAGTGGTTAGAGTTAGGAGGTGTGAAAGTTGCTAGACTAAATTTCAACCATAGGGAGCAGATTGTACTAGGACCAGTCGGATTTGCATCCCTCGCAAACGACTGCTCTCTTGAAGAGACCCTCTCCACAGCAATACCTCCTCCCCTATGCCCACTTGCTCTCGCACGAAATACGTCAACGCATGCTTTTGTTTTGATATTGGAGCTCGCGTTTATACTTGAGAGATAAGGGATCTGTGCGAATTTGTAGGGAGGACCTCGCGTCGACAGCGGGCTACCCCTTTTCTTCCTGTCTTTCCACGAGGCGTAATGACGGTGGATTGTAGGAGCGTAGATGTCTGGATGCCAGTTATTGAATTCAGGAGACGATAGAAACACTTTATTACAAAACACACATGCACAATAATATTAAAGTAAATCGTATTCCTCTCGGGCAGGAGCACTGATAATGATCGAACTTGCACTCTCTACTTCGCGCAGACCGATTACACGGAGGGTAGTCGGGTCACACACTGCACAAATGGTACAGGGTTATTCTGGAGCTACGCCCGTCAAGGAAATGCAGCCTGGTACCCCGTGGCGAGGACAGCCCTTCGGAGTGCCTCACCCGATTTTATGGCTTTCGACTTTCGAAGGGGTTCTAGTTTCTATTAAGAAGTGCGCGATCTTCGAATTGTGCATTTCGCATCAGATCTTTGCGAAAAAGTGGCCAATTGATTCCTTATGTTTCGCGGAAGAAACGGACACCAAGAACGACGTAATTCGCAATTTGTATTCCTTATGTAAAAGCAGTCCGATTTACATGACATTTGGTATTGTTCTAATCGAGAGAACACCAGGAATCCATTCGTGCCACTTTCATATCGATACGATAAAAAATAAAGAATTTCTTACTACGCTGTAATGGATATTTCACATTTTCACCCCGTGACTGTGGGACGCCGACCTCAATTCGCTACGTTCGGCCGAAGATTCATACCTATTTCAGAGATAAAATAATTCTTTATTCATTATCGTATCTATATGGAAATGATGCCGATGGATTCGTTATGTTTTTCCGATGAAAATCATACAAAATTTCACGTAAATCGGACTATTATTAACGAAAGTAGCTTGAGGATATGCAAATAAATTTTTCATTTCCTTCATTATTTTCGAAATTACGTCGTTCTTGGTGTTAGTTTCATCGGCGAAACATAAGGAATCAATTGGCCTCGTTTTGGTCACACAAACCCCATCGAGGGTCGAAAGCCATAAAATCGGGTAAGGCACTGTGAAGGGTTGTCCTCGCCACGGGGTACCAGGCCGCATCTCCTTGACGGGCGTTGCTCCAGAATTACCCTGTATGTATCTGTTAAGAAATAAAATAATTCTTTATTCCGTATCGCATGGATATGGAAGGGTCGCCGATGGATTCCTTGGGGTTTTCCGATGCAAATCATGCGAAATGTCGTGTAAATCGGACAACTTTTACATAAGGAATACAATAGCTTGTGTCAATGTAGTCCGATTTTCATGATATTTGTTATGATTTTCATCAGAAAAACATAAGGAATCCATTGGCATCACTTCCCTTTCGATACAACGAAGAAAAGAATTTCTTAATACGCTGTAATGGATATTTCACCCCTGACTGCGGGGGATCGACATCAATTCGCTACGTTCGGCCCAGGATTCATACCTTTTTCCGGAAAAAGCCATAAAATTCGGTGAGGCACTGCGGGGGGGTTGTCCTCGCCACGGGGTACCAGGCCGCATGCTTCGACGGGTGTAGCTCCAGAATCACTCTGTACCATTTGTGCAGTGTGTGATCCGACTACCCTCCGTGTAATCTGTCTGCGCGAAGTGGGGCGCAAGTTCGATCATGATCAGTAGCCCTGCCCGAGAGGAATACGATTTACTTTAATTATAGTACATGAGTGTTTGGTAATAAAGTGTTTCTATCGTCTTCTCAATTCAATAACTGGCATCCAGGCATCTATGCTCCTACAATCCACCGTCAATACTCGGCGTGTAGAGACACAGGAAGAAAAGGGGTAGCCCGCTGTCGACGCGGGGTCGTCCCAAAAAATTCGAACAGATATCTTATCTCTCGAGTATAAACACGAGCTCCAATATCAAAACAAAAGCATGCGTTGGCGTATTCCGTGCGAGAGAAGGTGGGCATTGGGGAGGAGGTATTGCGGTGAAGAGGGTCTCTTCAAGAGAGCAACCGTTTGCGAGGGATGCAAATCCGACTGGTCCTAGTACAATCTGCTCCCTATGGTTGAAATTTAGTCTAGCAACTTTCACACCTCCTAACTCTAACGAATCCAACTTGCATCCCTCCCAAATGAACCGCACAAACGGTTAAACCGCACAACAAAAGTCTCCTTGCGCACAAACTCTAAGTAAATGTTATGACGTTTTGAAACAACAATGGTGCGCTCCTCGGTACCGCAGATGTACCTACCTAAGTAGCATTTCTGACGGAGAAGAATTGTCCAGCCTTTGGGCCTGCCATTTCTGGCGTAGACCTTTGGCAGGTAGGTATCTGTTTCAGTAAGCAATGCCACCAGTGGCGACAGCAAGACCGCCCGCCGTTCTTGCTATTCCAGCGGGTTTTCTTCCAGGGAAAATCAGTAAATTTGCAAGCGCAATATCTCAAAAACCAGTGGAAATAAAGTGTACACATTAAAGCTTATTGAACTTGTCTTGGAACGCACTATCAATTCACCTGTTCAAAAAAAAAGTTCCATTTAAAAAACCGTACTTGACCATCGTATCTTTTAAAATAATAATCGATATAAAAAATCGTCTGCGCTAATAAATTGGCCCCCTCGAACCATGCAATTACGGGGAAAAATTTTTTTTGTCTCCTATACTTTAGGAGATAGCCAGCTGTCCAGTCTTCCCGCGGACACCCTGTATATATTTTGTATAGTTCTTCTTGCTGAATTCTTGCTTTTTATATATTGGCTTGAATATGGCCAAAATAGTATGTTTTGTTATGTTTAACCAACAATTTTCTTACAATTCTAACGTGCGACGCTATTTTCATGGCCAAATTCGTTTTCAGCGTGCAAGAATTGATCGAAAACGATGGAGGTATTTCATTAATGTTCAATAACCTTGTCGGACAGTTATAATTAGGTAACGGTTCACAACCATTTAGATTAATAACACTAGTTTACAAAATAATAAAAAATATTTGCGTAACAAATGCCAGTATTTTTTTCTTATGGAAAATGGCCCGCTGATTCCGAAAATGAAGTCTAAAATTCTTCTAAGAATAAGTTTTCGAGATATCGATATAAGAACTGCCTGTCAAGAAGATAATCCCACAAAATTGCGAATATCTCGTGTTGCGAATAACCAATATGGTCCAAAATTATCTCAAATTGAAGATAATTGAATCACCAACAAATTTAGCTTACAAAATTTTCAAACCGGTTCAGTTGTTCGGTTGAAATCGATGGAAATATGTGAAAAAATTCTTTTTTTTCGACCGAAATTGACATCGACAATTCATTCAATCACTTGGGAAAAATCGATATCGTAAAATTAGGCCCTGTTTTTCATTTTTTACGCAGAGTCTGCACTTTTACGAAGAAATCAAGCTGTTACTGAAGAAAATCTATGGATAAATACCGAAGCTAGAGACAATTGTGTGAAAACACTAAAATTTCATTTTTTCTCGGTTTTTGTGTTTTTTTAATTTTATTGTGTTATTTCCATTTTAATTCATTCCGTACATTTGTTTTTAAGTATTTTGTTAATATACATATGTGTGTTTTAGAAATAGTTTTGGCTCTTTCTTTGCCTTTGGCCGTTTTGTCTATTGTCTATTCGTTTCTCATATGAGGAACCAAATATAATCTCCCTTCATTGTCTCATCCCAAAATCCATGATATCGCCGCTCAATACCCTTCATATTCTGATGGAATCTCTCTCCGTGCTCGTAATTTACTTACGTCATTAAGATTTTCCGGGAAAAAATTCAAGTGAGAATACAATAAATTGATCTTAAGGGACATGTTTACGCCAGTTGGAAAAATTAAAAAAAAAGTGAAAGCCATACATTAGAAAATGAAGCACGTGTAGAAATATATAAAAAAAATTATGTTAAATGATTTGATTAAAAATACTCCACGATTGTATTTAAAGTGAAAAAACACCATCGAAATTTTAGTACAAGAAAATAATTATTTTTTAGTTTTTTGTCGATTTTTACTATTTTCGAAACAAACACATATTAACAAAATACTTGATAAAATGTACAGAATGAATTAAAATTGAAATAACACAATAAAATTGGAGAAAACACAAAACCGAGAAAAAATGAAATTTTACTGTTTTCACACAATTGTCTCTAGCTTCGGTATTCATCCATAGATTTTCTTCAGTAACAGCTTGATTTCTTTGTAAAAGTGCAGGCTCTACGTAAAAAATGAAAATCTGGGCCTAATTTTGCGATTTCGATTTTTCCCAGATCATTGAATGAATGGTCAATGTCAATTGCGGTCGAAAAAAATGAATTTTTTCACATATTTCCATCGATTTCACCCGAACTACTGAACCGATTTGAAAATTTTGTCAGCTAAATTTGTTGGTGATTCAATTATCTTTAATTTTAGATAATTTCGGACCATATCGGTTATTCGCAACACGAGATATGTGGAATCACCTTTTTGACAGGCAGGTAAAAAGTTCTCCTATCGATATCTCGAAAACGTATTCATAGAAAAAATGTTAGAGCTCATTTTCGGCATCAGCAGGCCATTTTCCATAAGAAAAAAAAATGGCATCTGTTGCGCAAAATGGCTGTAAACTAGTGTATGTAATAGGTTCAATTATGAAGCAAGGACAGTTTTTTATATTTTTACAAATAGATTTCTTTTTTCACAGGAACTGCGATATCCGTTGGAGTGTTCAGTCACATTTTAAAGATCGATGATGCACTCGTAGGAATCATGAGTTCAATGAGCAAAATTTTAGCCGGTTTCGTTTACGCGTTCGCGATCACAGACTGGATGATCTATTTAGGTAAATATTCGCACAAATAATTTTATATTTTAATACAAACACTACATTTTTTATTATAAAAGACTGTATTAACAAGACAACAATTTTCTTACACCTCCTAGCGGCAATCGTTGAAATCGTAAACGGGACATCCTTCATAGCGATGCGATCGATAGCATCTAAGCTTGTGTCGACAGACGAACTGGGTAAGTGAATACAAATGTGTACTTACATATACATATCCTATTGTACATATATTATTGCACAGAAAGAAGGCTCTTGGCAGGCGGTGCAGTCCGCCGCTGTGACAATTGGTTTTTGTCACCTAATTGAGCACACTCTTAAAGACAGGGCATGCGCATTTTTGTTATTAGCGGAACCGCTTAACATCTACTTTCTTTCTGTGCAGTAATAGTACATAAAGGGGGGCCCAAAATTGCAGGACAATCCAGCACATGCAATATCTTGATACAAACGGACATCGAAAAGTCCTCTACAGTTTTGGGATCCAAGCTTCGTTCTCGAGATATGAACAGTTAAATATTAGCGTCGAACTTCCGGGGCCCGCAGTTTAAAGCCGAGTCAGCTGAACGCAGTGATGCCAGAATCGTGGGATGTGGGAGAAATGCTTACCCTCGCTATGACCTACCGTTGTCTCCCAGTATGGCCAACCGTCGTCCCCCACTTTCTTCCCATCGCACAGCACACAAGTAATTCCCTACCCCCGTCCATGTGCTCGGCAGCCCAACAGGCAGCTCACACGGACAGGAGTAAAAATATGCTTGAGTGCAGGGCGATGGGAAGGAAGTGGGGGACGTCGGTAGACCATAGTGGGAGACGACAGTAAGTCATAATGGGGGTAAGCATTTGTCCCATGTTCCACGATTCTGGCATCACTGGCTGAGCGTGCGGTAGCGTACGGAAGTACGCACATTCAGGAGGCACGCTTAGATACAGACGCACACACACAGAAGAGCCGACAGCGCTAACCCATTTTCATGGTTTGAACTAGCGCGGTCGACTCTACTGTGTGCGTGAATCTGTATATATGTGTCCCTCTTGCTCTCAAGAATGACCAGGTAAAATTTTAGACCGAAAGTCCTAACAGTATGGAATTTACAGACACTTAAAGGGTACCAATAGTGTGACGGCCTTAAAAATAGGTGTTGGACGATGGATTGTGGCATAGGTATAGTAGATAGAAATGTGATTTTTCTTTTGATTAATAATACATTTATTGAACTAAAAAAAGAATTAATTGTTGTTTTAATCGAATTAACATATGGAAAATAGGACGCTCACGGGCAAGTCCTCGTCACTAGACGCACGCGCTCCGCATAAAACTATAAGTACATGTTTCACGAAAGAATTTTTAACGCACCATCGTCTGTAACTGTAAAATACAATACTTGACCGGATCTAAACATTCAACCGGGGTTATATTCGTCATTATACTCGCTTCCGGGGTACTCACCATTCTGAATTTTCTGTCATTTCGAGATAAACCAATATTCGAGAAAAGGGAACTTAAGGGGGGATTGCGCCTTGTAGGGCCGAAAAGTAGTTAATTCTTTATGAATTTTTTCTACAAAAACGGTTGGACAAATTTATTTGAGTTTTGGCAGGCTGTTTTATTGTATCTTGAACTATTGTTCTTAATGTTTATGTGACTGTGAAAAAAAACACTGCAGGTACAGAGAGAGCTTTGAAAAATAACCGGGTGGCCCTGGCGATGACGAAAAGTACTGTAAGGGTTATCCGAAACACAAGAAGGAAAAGAGATTCTTAAACTATATGAATATAGATATGGGTGGTAGTGGATTTATTACCGTACCTGTTACCGTTCCTTTTTTATTTAAAGAAGTTTTCCCGATTTTGAAGCAAAACCTTTCTCAGACTCAAATCAGGGCGCTTCATCTTTTCAAAAAGCTGCTATTTTAACATTTTTTTATTTGTCTTAATGCATCTACTACCACCCATAGCCACATTCATATAGTTTAAGAATCTCTTTTCTTTTTTGTGTTTCGAATAACCTTTACAGTACTTTTCGTCAACGCCAGGGCCACCGGATTATTTTCTAACGCTCTTTCTGTATCTGCCGTAATTTTTTTTCACAGTGGCACAAAAATTCAGAACAGGAGTTCAAGATACAATAAAACAGCCTATCAAACCTCAAATTAATTTGACGAACCGTTGTTGTACAAAAAATTGATACAAAATTACCTATTTTTCGGCCCAACAAGGCGCAATCGCCCCTAAATGAGATAATTAAGGCAAAATGTTACATTCGACACGTGGTGGCTGTTACGGCGATCACACACAGACTGCGCGCTTCTGGAAACCGTCGGTACGCCTGACCTCTCCTTGCTAGATCAGAATTTACACTCTTTACATACACATACAGTATTTGCGGCGAGAACTGGACTCTTCGTATCCTCAACATTTTCGTACACTCAACTTTTTTTTATGGATACTTTTGTGCGAAAAAAACATTTTTCGGAACCCTATAGTTTAAACATATGGCAATTATCTTCCAATTATTTCTTAACAATGGGAGAGTGAATTTCTTTGGTTTTTTGATTTTGGATGATCCTGTCGGGAGTTATCATGGGGACAGTCCAGGCCTTTTCTTTTTACAACGATGCGATGCATATCAGATGCAGGAGTGTGCAAAAATGAAATATTTTTTTTATACTCTATATTTGTATCAGAATAAAGCGCAAAAACTTTTAGACCCATCCATTGTATACTTTTTCTATAAAAAATCATAAACTTCACCTATGTTAAAGTGCCCGTAATCTCTCGAGAACGAAGCCTTGGATTCCAAAACGGTAAAAGACTCTTTGATGTCCTTTTGCATCAGGATATTGCATGTTCCGGATTGTCCACAATTTTTTGGAATCGCTGTATACATGTACACGTTCAGTACCATGGTCCATGACCATATACATATATATAGGGTCATCCATTTATCTTGCAAACCGCGCGCGTGCTGACACTTGAAAACTGCAACACCGCCTCGCGGACGCATTCTACTACAATCATACGTCGATACTCCCGCCATCCATACGCTGATGTTCAAAGTGTAGGGTCTTTTAGATGCTAGTAGATGGCGCAGAGAGCTTTTGGCTTTCACCACAGGACTTTAAATTTGACGTAGCAGATGGTGAAGGAAACGGTAGCCATTTTAAGTGTGCGATCGCGCCGATCCCGTTCCAAGTGGAAATACCTATGCCACGGTCCAGCTGCGGTAGACCACGCTGACCACGTTAGTGGCCCGGATTGAAGAATTTGGTGCTTATTTGTTATAACTTACAACCATAATTGTAGTAACAAATTTTGAAAACTGCTTATTTGATATTTTATTTAATACTCATTGTGGAAAAGGGGAGGGGAGGTAGGTGGCAGTGTAGTGTGGTATAGCGGAGGAAGTTTTTCAGAGAAAAGGGATTGTTAGGAGTGAAAGGGAGAACGAGGAGCAAGGGTCGGAGAGGGGGAGAATTTAGAAGCGTGAGAGGATAGAGGAACGCGAGATAGAGATGGTGAGTGAAGGAAAGAAGCGAAAGAGAGGGGCGTGGGAAGAGTGAGGTTAGGAAGGTTTGGGCGGGAGAGCGCTGAGTACTGTAGAGATCTGACAACCGTCTGCAGTGGCAACGGGAAAGAAAGGGGTCACCATCGGAAAAGGAAAGGGCGGTTCGTCCCGGGTCCAGAGGACTCATCAGTAAGATTTTTTTTTTTTTGACTTGGTGGAAATCCCCACGGATACCCCTAACCCTCGGGGGAGGGCCAGGGGTTAGGTGGGACTCGAAGCCACTAAAACCACCAAGGTGACCTCGTGGCGCGGAGAGCGCACACAGGAGGGGGGACTTGTGCGAGATCAAACTAGCGATTACATTCGCTTGCCCCCCCCCCCAATGATGCATATGAAGCTCCCCGCGCCTATTGCTCCCTGTACAGGGAGCCCCTCCGCGGGGGGAGTCGTGCGGGCGCGAGTACCATTGAGAAGGCGCCCACGCTCACGCGGCCGAACTCCACCCTCCACCGTCAACTCTGGGCGACGCGCGACGGGTCACACGTCCCCGTCACCCTCTTCCCGGGGTCGCTGTGCTAAATAAGGGCGGGGAGGCGCCCCCGTCACCACCCACCCCACGACCCCGCGACACCGCGTCACCCGGCCACGTTGCATTTAAAAACGGACCGGGCGGGGGGGGGGGGGGGTCAGCAAGCCCATCCCAAGAAATGCCGACTCCCCCTATTGGCCGCATCCAGCTTCTGGTCTTCCAGTTGTTTCAGCAACATGGTGATCCGATCCTCCAGGCGGCTGATGTGGGACCTCTGATCGTCCAGGTCTCGATCTTTAATCCGGACGACCATGGCCCATTCCCCGGCCGTGCGGTCCACCTTCCCCTCCCACTCCCGGCGAATCAGGGACCTCGATGCGTCGCGGCGTACACGCGCCGAATTTCCACTCGTCCCCGCCCGAAGTCGCTCGCTCCTCCTGGGCGTCACATCATATGTCCGGTCTTCATCCAGATCCATATTCGTGTCCTTACGAATAGCCAGGTCTGCCTCAGTGGCCTCTTCTGGGTGGGGTGGCAACGTACCCTCCCCAACACCAGTGACGCCGGCCCGAGGCACCAGCTCGGCGTCATCAGTCTTACGTCTTACTTCAGGCTGGTTGCTGACAAAACCAACCTGAGTCGGGCGGATACCCCCCGAAAGCGGCGTAGTTTCCGAGGCTTCTTTTCCCTTGTGCATTCCATGAGAATGTCTTAAAGGGCGACAGCCCCCCGCCCGGCGGCTCCCAAAGAAACCACGCAAAGGGAAGAAATGTGTACGTGAGTAGGAGTGTAGTGTGATTTCGTCGCCGGTCCGAAGCCAAGCCGGAGGGCCCCCCCGCCCCCCCCCCCCCCCCGCCGAAGCGGAGGAGCGGGAGGGAACCCCCGGCGAATCCCCGGACCCGCGACGCGTGTAAGTGTTCCACAGGACGACCGACTTTTGGCTAGAGCGGCCGCACTCCCCGCCGGCCGGTAGAGAGAGGATGGATCCCCTCCGTACCGCCCGACCCGGGGCATAGCCACCGCCCTACTGCCCTCTCACCACGTCAAGATAGTCAGTCCCAGAGAGGGGTACAATGGTTGGCCACTTAAGTAAGAGTGTCACATAAATAGTGAATTATAAATGTGAATTTAGTAAATTTGAAATGAAAATCAATATAAATAAGTACGAAGAAACCCTAATAATCTAAAAATAAATAGAGTTAATAAAAAAAAGCATGAATTTATACAAATATACAAAAAATGTGTTGACTACGAAGAAATATAGTTATTGGCATGGTCATGACAGTAGTTGTCCAATCGGTTCGACAGTTATTGGCCACTATTTGACACATAATATAACCTAAAAAAAAGAAGATGTTATATGATTTGATGATAGAAATGGGATTAAAATTATCCAATAAAAATGGAGATATCTTATGTATGCTTGTATGATTTGTTCATCTGTATATGTTTTCCCATATTTATCACCTTTTTTACTTTTGGCATTTTTTACTGTAGGGTAGTTCAGTTCTACTAAACAATTCAAAATTTCTACACTCTATTCACTAGGTATGTCAGCGTTGGCCACATCGGGCCATTTGGGACCATAGTCTCCACGATGTTTACCATAGCCGCGCGGAAAGGGAGCTGGAAGCCAATGGTAACGTGGGCGGGCCACGGATAGAGAAAACTGTAAGGCCGCGTCCAGATCTGAACCGAACCCCGAACCGAACACCACTTGAGACTCCCTAATGCCACGTTCCAAAGTGTGGAACGTATGTTTCTAGCAATCTTGGCCAGTTTCGACAGTCTCGTGGCTCGCGACAGCTAAAGATTGAACGACAGAGAGTGTTTAGAGTAGTGCAGACGAAAGGTTTGCCTGCCATATGACACCGAGGAAGGGACCTCGGGACCCTCGACCAAAGGAAAGTCAGGCTTGCCGCGATGTTCGGTCTCTTCCCAGCCGATGCCGGTAAAGTCCCGAACCATCAAAGGAATAGCCCACCCACATGGGGTAAACAATACCGATATATCCTATTGATTATTTTGATATTGAATTGAATGAATATCATCGGATTTGCATCCCACCCAAACGGTCGCTCTCTTGAAGTGGCCCTTTTTACAGTAATGTCTCCTCCCCAAGGCCCACCTTCTCTCGCAGGAAATACGTCAACGCGTACTTTTGTTTTGAAATTCAAGCACGTCTTTATACTCGAGAGATAAGGAATCCCTCTACAATTTGAAAAAAGACGACGCAGGAGGAGTCACGCGCAGTCAGTGGACTATAAAACGTTTCGACAACATCTGTTTCCCAAATTTCTAAAGGCCAATAAAAAAATGGGTGACATTCTTCAATCCCAGCTAATCCATATATTGCTCTGTAGGTAGGTAGTACGAGGACCCACACGTTCCGTTCTCTACCGCTGGCTCGCGGGACAATACGGTCATAAACCGCGACCCTCTCGAAACGCTTTGGCCGATCACCGTGATTAATTTTTGGGAACCAGGTATGGCAGACAAGGCAGCCCGTACAGTTTTTACCTTAATGTGTTTGATTTTTCTTTCTGGGCCCCTCCGCAAGACATCTTGCCAGTTTGGAAAGTAGAAAGGTCGTGAAATCGGTATCATGTTAAAACAAACATAGGGTAAACTCGGATAAATCCGTGGTACAGGTCTGTGGGACATTCTTAGTTTATTACCACCTTGTCTTGCTTCTTCAAACTACTTGACACCCCCAATGGTAAGGACGACAACAAGTCATGGTGGTGTGAGGGACAGGGATGCACCACTACAGTTGTTTACCCCATGTGGGTGAGCAATTCCTTTGATGGTTCGGGACTTTACCGACATCGGCTGGGAACAGACCGAACATCGCGTCAAGCCTGACTTTCCTTTGGTCGAGGGTCCCGAGGTCCCTTCCTCGGTGTCATATGGCAGGCAAACCTTTCGTCTGCACAAGTCTAAACAGTCTCTGTCCTTCAATCTTTAGCTGTCGCGAGCCACGACCGCTAGAAATATACGTTCCACACGTAGGAACGTGGCATTAGGGAGTCTCAAGTGGTGTTCGGTTCGGGGTTCGGTTCAGATCTGGACGCGGCCTAAGCGAGTAAATAGTAGCGTGCGGTGCAGGCTCGTACCCCTAGGCTGAAATAACTGGCCCTCTTAAGAGCCCAAGTGGCAGCGATCACTGGGGCCCCTAAGATTCCCAGTCATACAAGTCTACGGGCATGTGGTTGCACCGCACGCACTACAGTTTTCCCTATCCGTGGCGCGCTCACGTTACCATTGGATTTCGAGCTCCCCTTCTGCGCGGCTATGGTAAACATCATGGAGTCCGTGCTCCCAAATTGCCCGCTCTGGCCAACGCTGAGGTAGGTAATCACAATTTAATTTTTAACTTCAATTTAATTCAACAAATTTAATAATCAAATTGAATTTGAATACACCAATTAAAATTCAAATCACAAGAAACTTAAAATATAACTATACAATGTAACATACCTAATAGTACTTCTTTTTATTTAATTGTACTATAATTATATCGATGTTGAATCTTTTTTAAAAATTACCGTTTCAATACCGCTAATGAATAGGGGGCCAATAACTGTATTGCAGTTATCATGGTTATAAAATAGTCGCCGGCCGCCCGGCCAATTATTGCCATTATTCATAAGACAGATGTTGGCCTCCCGTAATTTTCATAATATATGTATAATTTTAACAAAAAATAATTTTTTTATAAAGTTTTAACCTTTATTTATCAATATATTGTTACGTTCGTTATTATATATATATTACGTATGTTACGTTGATATGTAATAATACGAGTGTCCAAAGTAGAGAAAAAATCGACAAAATGCACTCGCAGATTCCATGTATTTGTAGGTCTCTAAAAGAGTTTTCTGACTCAAACGATGAGCAGAGCGGGCTGCATTGAACCTTCCTCTTTCGAATGAGAATTCACCCAGCCCAAAAATTGCTCATGTAAGGACAAACAACGTCAGCCCGTGATTGCATTCCCAAATACGAGTTCCGCCATATTGGCGATAATACAGAGCAAGTCACGTGACAAATTTAGTTGAGCTAGTGGATACGAGATGGCGCCTACTCGGGAGGTCTGCCAACGTGGAATCATAGCAAAACTGAAGCGTTAGCTGGATACATGTGCCGCAGCAAAAGCGTGATACAGTCAATGTATGTATTTTTGGACGATTGTAGGTTAGATTATATGCATTTTAGGCATACATTGACTAGAAACTGCTGGAAACTGTGTACATTTACTAAATTCACGCTTTTACTGTAACACATACATCACCGCTGCCGAATATATGTTATAATTATATGGCCACATTATTTCAAATAAAAAAAGAGATTGGTATTTTTTAATAACACTGCAAGTAGTGATTTACTGATATCATATTTTCAGAATGTGGAAGTTACAGCAATTATTTGCAATTATTGTTTTTATTATTATTCTTCCGACTATTGTATATAACATATAACAAAGAAAAGTCTCCAAATCGGTCAACAGTTGACTCCTTGATTTTTTTTTGTAATTCTTTACGCTCCTATGCAGAGATGGGCATTATTTAATTAAAAGAATATACTTCCGAATGGCCTCAGTGGCCGATCGACACGAGGTTTAGGGGGAGGGTGTGTGTGCCCTAAATCTAAAATTCTATTTAGCTTCGGGTATTTATTAGTTTTCTTTGTTTATTCAAAGGCCTTTCATCTTTGGCTTCGAATAATTTTTCATCTTGCATTATACCTTTATCCTAAGGTCGTATTCAAATATATTGGCCGGTCGATTCGTTTTCGCGAACAGCGATCGAAGAGAAATCAGCCATCACCATCTGACGATCGTGGATTTGTCAGTTGGAGTTCCCTAGCCACCGAAGGGTATGATGGGGTAACGGGAATGCTGCTCGGCCCCGTCTGAACGTAGCCGTGTGGCTGTTATTTATTCTTATTGTCAGCGTAGTACATATGTAGTTGTGTGCGTCACGAAATTATGCGTAGACCAATACGAGATGAAGCTATCGAGAAAGAATCAATGTTCTGATCAATAAAGCTCCTGAATTTTTTCGGAGCTAAGGCCTAAGGCACACCTATTCTGATGCGTGTATTTCTACGCTGCAGCTCGGTTTGGCCTATACATGACAGAAGCTTGGCGCTATCCCCACCACTTCTGGCTCACTCGTGTTCTGCGATGACGAGAGAATACGCGTTACGAATAGGAGTGTGCGGATCGTCCCGCGGCTCGGATTCTCGGCCCTCGGGACGGGTCGGAAAATTTCGGGCGGGATCGGGCGGGGTCCCGATAGTTTCGAGATCCTGAGACTCGATTCGGGCTACAAGCATGACCGCCATGAGCAGGCAATTTGATTTCAGGTCGGCTTGGCAAAACTCGGACGCGATCGGCTCGAAAGCCAGCTATTACGAGGGGACCGAGACGGAAAAAATTATGTATATCATTTATATCGATACCAGAGTGATAAGTTTTTACCTTTCTGTCTCCTGTTGAATCATAATTTGTATCTTATTATGTATTTACATATATATGTATTTTCATTGCTACCAAATAGTCTGTGAATACTGAATACGTCCATATACGTACTTAAATAAATACCATGTTCAGAACTTGAGAAGAAGACTATTTTTATATCGACAATATTTTAAAATCTGATTAAAATATACTTCACACTTAGTACTTTATGTAAAGGAAATATATAGGGTATTATCTTTTTCCGGATAGGTTCAGATTTAAAATAGAAAACGTACGAACTATAAGCATACAAAAAGGAATATTTCCTGGATGTTTCATAATAACAACAATATACAGGAGGCGAATATGTTATTATTTCAAATTAACGTGTAAGAAACATAATTTTTCTATGTTCTCAGGTAATAATTTTAATCTATTACTGGTAACGATATCGTCCGATCGCGTCCGAGTTTTGCTGAGCCGACCTGAAATCAAATTGTCCGCTCATGGCGGCTATGCTTGTAGCCCGAATCGAGTCTCGCGGTCCCGAAACTGTCGGGATCTCGAGCAATACGAAAGTATCGGGACACCGCCCGATCCCGCCCGAAAGTTGCCGGCCCGTTCCGAGCCCGAAAAATCGGGTAACCGCACACCCCTAGTTATGAAACTCACCGGCCAATAAATCTGAATACGATCTTAGAAGTTCGAATAACCGACGAGAACCTTTGTGTCCCGAGCCGCGCGAGATCGCCGTGCTCGGCGATGTGTCATCGATTATAAAGAAACAGAATTTGTTTTTTTTTCATCGTATCAATATGAAAGTGACTCAAATGGATTCCTGGCATTCTTCCGATTAAATTGACAGAAAATAATTTAAATCAGACTATTTTTAACGAATCGGGCTTCCAATTCTGCAAACAAATTTTCACGTAATTTCCATAATTATGGTCCGAATAATATTATTTTTGGGGCTTATTTGATCGAGAAAACATGACGAATCGATTCACGTCACTTTCGCAAAGATCTGATTAGAAATGCAGAACTGAAGATTTGTCACTGCTTAGTGCGTAACATTGTATGGCCCCGCTGGATTCGAGCGTCGAAACCCACGAAACTCAGCGAGTTGCATGATTGCCAGCGTGAAGGACAAGAGTAAAGAGAGGACTTTGCATGGCGAAGGAAAGTCAGCCTTCTATAGAACTCAAATCGAGAAAGACTTTGCTGACAAACTTTACATATGTATATTCGCGTCAAATAAATATTTTAATTGTAAAATTTAGACGACAAACTATTGTTGAATTTTGCCAGTTCTTACATATGCATTACTTGGTTGGGAATTCCTGATCCCAGAGTTTCATGCATTTACCTATTGAAATGTTGCTTCAAGTCATCGGGAAATTGCATTGCTTCTTCTCGTACATACATATATCTGTTCGCGAGTAGGTGTCACGTGTGACGCGGCATTGGTTTCCCAAATACATGCACATTTATTAGAGCCCTCGGTCGACGGCGAATTGATTCATCCAGTACTGAATATGAAAATGTTCATATTTCTCATTACACCTTGATAAGAGTGTTACCACCGATGGATTGGTGAGTTTATGTCCACGAAAATGAGTCGAGACGCGAAGCAATTCGGTCTATTTTTTCTTATGAATACATGATTAGGACACACACACACACACTACCTTCACTAAAAATAGACCGAATTGCTCCATGTTTGGCATCATTTTCATCAGTAATGCAGTGCTCTGGTGAAGAACATCGTAATACGGAACTAATATTCTAGGCCCTAGAATCTACGATATTGTCAATGTGCTGTTGAAACGCACGTCGCTTCACACTATCGTTTCTTAGCATTTATACGGGGTGATTCTCTAGCTAGAGTCGTCAAACGCGATGCTCGCCGACAATCATGTGTCTCGCTGAGTTTTGTGGGCTTCGACGCTCGAAACCAGCGGGACTATACAATGTTGCACGCTAAGCAGTGACGAATCTGAAGTTCTGCAATTGACGTCAATCGATTCCGTACAATTTTATATATAATGTTTGTTCATAACTGCTTTCTGCATAGGACGTGTAATAAGTGTATTTCATTTAAAGAATAAATGTTATCGGCGCGTGGTTCGGTCAATTGACTAAAAGTTGTTTTGCAAATTTTATGATATAATTTCCAACGTTTCGGTCAATATTGAGACCATTATCAAGGAAATAATTCTATCAAGAGAAAACTGCGTTCACTTTTAAAACAAAATTTTTCCGCAACGTATTCGACGTCCGGAACACAGGTCGGTTGGAGAGTGACTAAGGTAAACATTCAACCGTAGGCAAAAGCAACCAGAGGGTAAGTCAAATATGGTCTAAACAGGCGACATATCGCGGGAACCGTTAACTGTTATGAAAGATTAAATTGTAAAATTTGAACCCACTTATCAAACAAACCGCCGAAACAACCAATTCTCGTCATAATAGTAAAAATCCTCTCCCACAAGTGCCAAAGTCAAAATACATACTACACATGTAATATGTAATATTGTCCACAAAACCATAGAACTGGGGAAACAAACAGAGGAAACTCTAATAGAGAGATAGCATCATTAGACCTTACTTCTTCAATAAGGTTGCGTAATAGTCTTGTATTTTAGGTGTTTCATACCTAAGATTTACGCTAGGTTGTTTAATCATGTGCAACGTCTCTAATAGAATCCTCTGATTCAATTTTGTCTCTCTATCAACAACCTTGACACTGCCGAAGTCAAATCTGTGATCAAATTCGATCGAATGTTTTGTTAAGGGGGGAAGCCACTGTGAAAAATTTTTTTTTCCTATTTTTGTTTTTGCATTTTCTTAATGCTTGGGGTTTCAAGATTATACCTGCACAGTTTCAAAGTGGATTTCGAAAAATTCTCGGAGCTACGGCAGGTTTTGTATAGGTAGTACAGCGCTCGGATCCGAATGCCCGCGCGGGTGGCTTGGAGTCGATCGCCCGGACAGTTTATGTCCAAGAATCCAAATGTAATAAGAGGGATTATATGTTTATATATTGTTTAGATGTATACTTCTGCTATCTTTGAGTTGCAAAGTGTTTTATTTTCATCTAGCAATTTCTAAAAGAATGTTCCGGCTGGAAATGTCAGAGTTTATTGTAAAGGGTCCGAGTCTTGCTTTCCTTGCGCCCGATAGCCCCCGGGGTGTTTCCCGGATAATAAAGGCAATAAATACGCGATGCGCGAGGGGGTGGGAAATTCCCTAATTACTGGAATTGGGAAAAACGCGGTTTATTGTTTTACTATCCGTCCGCTTCCGCGAAGTAGGGATTCTACCGCTCAATCAGTCAGAAAGAAATACCAGTAAGAGTCAGAACAAATTCTCAGTAAGCATTAGTTAAAGCAAGGTGAAATATGGATCGTAAAGGCATACGAAACCAGAAACATACATCGGATGGCAAAAAAAGGAATCGGCCTCCAAATAGGTTTGAAATGGAGAATAGTGTTGAGAATAGGAGTACAGTAAAGTCTCCCTATGGGCTCGCTGGTCGGGACCGGCGATGAGCCCTCATGGAGACCCGAGTCCTAATTCCGAGTGTTCGTTTCTCGCTTCTTTCTGGTCGAAGGGGGAGCGAGATGGAACGCTTTGCGTGCGCGGCAGGCGTGCGCGACGGGTGCGAGCGCTCAGATGGAATCGTGACTGCTCGACGCATGCGGGCGACGGTCAGATAGCCAGGCACGGCACGAGTCTTTTTTGGGCCCTAGGCGAACTTGCCAAATTCCGCCATTTATTATAATACATTTATTTGAGTTTATTGATGACCTTACTCTGAATTTTTATTCGTAGTATTAAACCACTCATAGTACAACTTGTAATATTTAATTTTAAAGTTTATTTTGAACAATACCAGCAATGAAAATACCATTTTGCACCTATTGTCGACTTTCCGCCCTAGGCAGCCGCCTAATTTTGCTTACAGGGACCAGCCAAGCTTACGGGCAGCGATCGGTATGTACATAGCCAAAGAAAATGTATAAATAACGCGTCTTAGATTAAATAAATCATTTATATATACTTTTTTAAAATTAAATATTACAAGTTGTACTATGAGTGGTTTAATACTACGAATAAAAATTCAGAGTAAGGTCATCAATAAACTCAAATAAATGTATTATAATAAAGGGCGCAATTTGACAAATTCGCCTAGGGCGCAAAAAAGACTTGAGCCGGGCCTGCGTCAAGATTTAGCGACGCGGTTCCCCTGCTCACCTTATGCGCTTGCGACCATCGCGCACGCCCGCCGCGCATGCAAAGGACGGAGTATCAGGCCTCCGAAAGACGGAGCGAGACAAAACATCAACGCGTCGTCTGTCTCGTACCGTCCTCGCTCGCTTTCAGCGCCTTTCGCTCGCTCTCGTTCCATCTCGCTCTCGCCTTCGCCGGACAAGAGTGAGACAGAAGTGGTGGGGATAGGTGACAAGCCCTCATCGTGTGCACAAAACCGAGCCCATAGAGAGACTTTACTGTACATCTGCAAAGAAGTTGAAAGCATGTCATACCGACGTGATTATTGATCAGTCAATTAGTTACAGAATATTGAACATTTTTACTTTTTTTCCGCTGTATG
Source organism: Andrena bucephala (assembly GCA_947577245.1). Taxonomy (NCBI): domain Eukaryota; kingdom Metazoa; phylum Arthropoda; class Insecta; order Hymenoptera; family Andrenidae; genus Andrena; species Andrena bucephala. Next base: position 19,394,406 of record OX387716.1, on the reverse strand, counting down.
TGAACATGTGAGCTGAAAACGTGCGGAGGTGACATTAAGTTCGAGGAATCAAGCACACGTGGACTTGGATTCAAATTGGGTTTAATGTGTGCAAATTGTGACGCCAAATATATCGATTCGTGTCCATTAATTCGTAATGCTTACGAAATAAATACCAGATTTATATTCGCGATGCGTCTATTGGGAGTTGGCCTTCAAGGAGCTGAAAAGTTTTGTGCTTTTATGGATTTACCACGACCTGTATTCCATTCGTTTTATGATAGTGTCGTTAAGCGTATTCGCAATGCAGCGAAAACCGTGTGCGATTACTCGCTATATAGAAGTGGGAAAGAGGAAATGGAAAAAACTGCAGAAGCAGAAAATGTTGCAGAACCGACAGGACTTACTGTTTCCGGCGACGGAAGTTGGAAAAAAAGAGGATTCAGTTCGTTCTTCGGAATAGCGAGTCTTATTGGGTATTATACAAATAAAGTTCTCGACGTGATTATAAAATCCTCTTACTGCAGAGCATGTGTTTATTGGGAGAAGAAAAACAATAGTGCAGAATATGAAGAATGGTTAGAGTCGCACGAAGCAGAGTTCTCTGCAAACCATAAAGGCTCCGCAGGTAAAATGGAAGTGGACGGAATTTGCGATATGTTTAAAAGATCTGAGACGCTTCACAATAAATATATAAACCACATTGGAGATGGCGACAGTCGGACATACAAAGGAATTATAGAATCGTACGATTCAAATGTAAAAAAGAAAGAATGCATCAATCATGTGCAGAAAAGAATGGGCGCAAGACTTCGTGTGTGCAAGAAAAATAATAAAGGACTCGGGGGCAGAGGTAAGCTTACAGGAAAACTCATAGACGAGTTAAGTGCTTACTATGGGCTAGCAATTCGTAGAAATGCCAATTCTGTGGATGATATGTATAAAGCAGTGTGGGCCACTTTATACCATAAGACCTCAACAGATAAATTGCCGAATCATCATTACTGCCCGGAGGGCGCGGATTCTTGGTGCACGTGGCAGAAATCGAAGGCCAACAATAGTTTGGATCAATGTATACATAAGACGCCATTGCATAAGGATGTTGTCGTTGTCATCACCCCTATTTATGAAGACTTAAGTGACAAAGAACTATTAAAAAAATGTTTAGGTGGATTCACTCAGAATAATAACGAGAGCTTCAACGCTCTCGTTTGGAAGTTCGCACCTAAAACACTATCAAGTGAGGCCGTCATAGTACATTTAGCTGCTTATTTGGCCACAATTCTCTTCAATGATGGTCATACTGGTCTCCTACGGATATTGGAACATCTGAATGTTAAAATTGGACCAACAGCCGCTGCGTACCAAGCCAAGCAGGACGCGTTACGTATATCTACTGCCGACCGAAAAGCGCAAGCAGCGACATATGAAGGTCGATTACGACGAAGATGTGGCTTAAACGAGGAGGAAGACAATGCAGCTGATTTACATGATCTATGTTATGGCCCTGGAGTGGATGCACTTTAGTAAATTGAAAAATTCCGATGTTACTTCCCAAATAACTGCTGTCAAAACTTTAAACGCGATTATCTCGAAACTACATTTTTCAAACTGGATGCATTGATAACTCAGTCAATTTTTATCGCATTCACTTGAAATTTTCGGAGAATATTCGTAATACAATTATCTTCAGTTGCACATACTAGTTTTTTGATCGAATAATTCATTCAACAGTAACATTGAAAAAACATGTTGATTTTTGATACTTTTTGGTCAAGATTCCTTCTTAAGTACGCCATTTCTTCAAAAATTAATATTTTTTTAAACCCGTACGTGCAACTGAAGCTATTGAAATATACTTTAAGAAACCGTTCGAAATTTTAAATTCGGATCAATTGTTGGAAAGTTATACGTGCATCCGTTTTGTATTTTTTTTGTGCAGAGCCTAACGTTATCGTATGCTGTGGCCATACTACCGAAAAAATTTTCAATCTCAAAGCATAAAATATTAGTTAAAGATATGTATTTTCAGTTGGTAATAAAGATTTTTCGTAGAAAGTTACATTTCATTATAAAAGAATGTCTTGAAAATTGCCTTTATTTTCGACCGTCACAGTGGCTTCCCCCCTTAAGGCAGTGTGTTGGAGGGGGGGGGGGGGGTAAAAAATGTTTCTTTTGTGTTCGTAAATACGTCTTTCTAAAAGTCTGGATGTTTGCCCGATGTAGATCTGATTACAACCCATACACGGAATAGAGTAAACAATATTAGAATTTTTAGAAACCGGTATTTTGTCCTTAATAGGAGGAAACAACTGTTTAGTGTATAATGGCAGTTTGAAGATGATGTATATTCCAGCTTTACTAAAAATTCTTCTTATATCGTTCGAGATGTTATTAATAAAAGGTACGACCGCAATATTTCTCCAACTAATCGGTCCAATTTCTTTGTTTCTCTCCTCTCTACGTTTTTCTACAAGTAGTGGATGATAAATCTCTACTACACGTTCCCGAATGATTGTCGAGATCATCTCACTAGGATAACCATTGCGTTTTAGTGTATTTTTAATGAGAAGCAAATTATTTGGTCGAAATTCTGGATCCGCAAGTAATATGGCCCGATCTACTAAACCTTTTATCAACCCTATTTTGTGTTACATGGGATGAGCAGAAAAAAAATTAATGTATCTACCAGACCAACTCGGTTTATGATACCAATTAGTAATTAACTTATTGTTTGTTCTGATAACTAACGTATCAAGAAAACTTAGACAAGAATCGCTTTCAATCTCATATGTGAATTGAAGTCTGTTATGAAAACCGTTAAACGCATTTAGTAATGTTTGTAAATCTTCCAATTTAATGCACGTAAAAATGTCATCAACATATCTTTTATAAAAACAAAGTTCGAACGGTACCTTTGAAAGAGCAACACTCTCTAACCTTTCCATCACTAAATTGGCGATGACTGGGGAAATTGGAGAACCCATGGCTGCTCCAAAGACTTGTTTATAGTACACCCCGTCAAACGAAAGAACATTGGCTTCCAGCACAAATTTGACTGCCCGGAGAAAATCGTCTCTATTGATTCTTGTGTGTTGTTCAATTTCACTCCAGCGAAGATGTAATACCTCTAAAATTAGATCAATCGGCACGTTGGTAAAAAGAGAAACTACATCAAGTGATATCAAACGTGTTACGAGCCGGGGCTGCGGCAACGCGAGAGGCCGCGAGAAGGGTATTTCCCAAGGAATTCGGTTTATGAGTTTGTTAGTTAGGTGCGCGGACGACCTGATGCGAAATCAGGGAGCCGCCAGGATTATTGACGGCGAGGACGAACCTGATGCGTAATCAGGGAGCCTCTAGGAATGGAGTCAAACGCGGACGGACCTGATGCGAAATCAGGGAGCCGCAGGAGGGTGAAACGTCGTGAACGAACCCGATGCGAAATCGGGGAGTCACTAGGATAGAGTTCACAGACGAACCTGGTGCGAAACCAGGGAGCTGTAAGGAGGTTGGATTATTCACAGACGAAACTGGTGCGAAACCAGGGAGCTGTTCGGAAGTTGGTAAATTTACACACGAACCTGATGCGAAATCAGGGAGCTGTAGGATACGGACGAACCTGATGCGAAATCAGGGAACCGTAGGAGGGTAAGGTTGCGTGGACGAACCCGATGCGAAATCGGGGAGCCACTGGGTTGGAGAAGATGCTTTGTTTTGGATGAAGGGTTTGAACGAACCTGATGCTAGATCAGGGAGTCGCGGGAAATGTTAGTAATGCCACGTAATTCTTAATTTATGTTTGATACAAGTGGGTGAGTGCTACTAATATTATAAGGATCGCTGGGTAAAAGATGGGTTTAACGAAATCGACTCGATTTACACGTGAACACCATTCGTGTATTCAATAACTGATTATTGTACAAATGTAAGTGTCGCGGTTAAATAATAAATAAAAGTGTTTAAGTTACCACTAGTTTGCACGGTGTTGACGCACTGGCGATGCGGGGCGTACGAGCGGTTATTAACAAATGCCAAATAGAATATAAACCGGACTCGCGGATCCTATGAGGTTAACTTTGATTCTGACGGAGACTTTAGCTCGATCTTAACCAACTCTGTACGAGCGTGACACGACGTTACTCTACGCGTGACTGTACTGCTTTTGAACCATCGAGGGTAGAAACCAAAGGGTTTATATAGTCCCAAAAATGAGTGGGGATTCATTAGGAGTTTCCATATAAGGAAATCCTTCGGGGTCGTCGTCGTGTCACTCCCGTTCCCATGGTCGTGATCCAGATGGTCGAAATCATGACCCCCCCTTAGTGGTGTATGATAAGCAAAAGGATTTTAGGGCGTTTTCCCTTCTCAGAAGTGAGCTCGAAAGTGGTTGAGAGTGGTGTATGGGAAGATTCCACATACGTAACATCTCCCCCCTTAGACAAAACATCGCGATTTTCGTGATGCTTTTCAAAAGAAAGAAAAACGCCCCACAAATCCTTTTATAAGCAAAAGTGTAGAAGAGAATTGTCGGGTGTAGTGTAGTGTATTTAGTGTACTTATCGTTAGGTGTTGCGCGTGTAAGAATTTAATTGTCGCTGGGCACCACGTAGCCCATCTCCAGCCCGTGGTCGGCGACGTCTAGTGGAGGTTGTCCGGGTAGCCGGTCCAGCGTCAGCGTTGTAGCGATGCCATCCTTCTGTTCCTCATCAGCATCTCCATGCTGGTTGTTGTTTGCAGGGGCGGCGATTAGAAGGTGGTTAGTACCCCTCAGGTAGACCCTCCCTGCTTGCCAGGGTATGTCTCGGGAGCAGGGTGATCAGGACCACATTTGGGAAGACGGTCGGCTTACCGTTTTGCCGTGGACGAAATATAAGCGTGTTTTAATTTGTCCTGATGCTTTGTAATTAACTTATGGCGTGTTTGTAATACTACGTTGTTCAGGTCCATCACGTCTACTATTTGGTACGGTCCAATGTAATGTGGATCAAATTCACTGGTGCGTCGTTCCTTGAGTACGTAAACAAAATCGCCTACGTTAAAAGTTGCTGGTTTTGCACGGACATCGTAATAATTTTTCGAACGGATTTTTGCTTTGTTTAGATTATCAGAGGCTATATTACGAATATTAGTCATGCGCGTTATTAATTCTATTAAATAGTCTCCATACGACTTTAGTTTTTCACCGGTTGGAAAAGAGCTTGGTTCTCGAGCTGGTTTCGCAAGTGCGAAATAAAAGTAACGGTGCGCTTCTCGATACCGCAGATGTACCTACCTAAGTAGCATTTCTGACGGAAAAAAATTGTCCAGCCTTTGGGCCTGGCGTAGACCTTTGGCAGGTAGGTATCAATTTCAAAAGGCAGTGCCACCCGTGGAGCCAGTAAAACCGTCCCCGGTCCGTGCTATACCAGACAGTTTTCTTCCAGTGAAAATCAGTAAATTTGCAAGCGCAATATCTTAAAAACCAGTGAAAATAAAGTGTATACATTAAAGCTTATTGAATTTGTCTTGGAACGCACTATCAACTCAGGTGTTCAAAAAAAATAGTTCCATTTGAAAAACCGAACTTGGCCATCGTATCTTTTAAAATAATAATCGATAAAAAATTCGTTCGCGCTAGTTAATTGGCCCCCTCGAACCATGCAATTCCCTTTTTTTTATATTTTTATCGGCAATAATTTAGGAGAAAACCGGCTGTCCAGTCTTAGGTGGGACACCCTGTATATAAAACTAAAAAGTTAAAAATAAAAAAAAATTAAAAATTAAAACCGACTTCTAAAAAATAAAAATGCACTAAAAAGTAAAAAAATATTTTTTTCCCTTATTTAATCTACGATTGTTATATTTTTTAAGTCGGCGCCTCATTTTGAGGCAGTGTGTAAATCTGGCGCCGACTTAAAAAATATTACAGTCGTAGATTAAATAAGGGAAAACATTATTTTTCACTTTTTAGTACACTTTTATTTTTTTTTTGAACCCGGTTAATAATGTAAAAGCTCATGGAACCCTTTATGGCAAAAATAATTGCATCGATCGCATATGTAGCATTGCTAATTCTTATCACGATCACCTTGAATTTTTCTCCGACTCAATAGATAAGATCCGTTTATAGATACTACGTCTGTTGCGTTGAATGACTCATATTGTATATTCATGCTTTCCTTGTGTCCGGTATTCTATTTCATTTTGTAATTAATTGTACCAAAGGGTTGTCTAACCCGTCTATTGTAATACAAATTAAAAATTAAAATTAAAATAAATCAATCGAAAACTATTCATAAATAAAGTATTTTCGTACCCCCCCCCCTCCCCCTCTATAGAGAGGTTAACTTTACTTGATTACAAATTTTAACCAGAAAATCCAATTCTACGGCCAAACCCCACCACCTATTAACCATTGCTACAATGAACAGTCTTGTGTTATTAGCGTAAATATTTTTTTGCGATTTCTGATATCCGTACCACTGTGCGTCGCAGAACTAATCACAATAATGTAATTGTAAGTTATTTCATTTCTTTATGTTAAACCAGGCCTGCACAGCAAGGCTGTGACGGGCATGGGCGCTCTCGATTGCTCGCGAGCACAGCGAAGAGCGACGCTGCGAGCAGTTCCCCCACCCTGTGGCCACTAGCTGAAGTAGTATGCGTGTAAACTGTAAGGCGGTTTGCTAACGTTCAGCGGCACTCTGGGCCAGCAGATCGTATTGAATCGAAACAAATTTCTGTACACATGAAGTTTCTCACTATACGTCATACATCTGAGCAAAGCTGGTTGCTAGCTTTAATGGGCATCCGACTCCTCACTCACGAACACTCCCCACCACGGCAGTGTTGCTCATAAAGGCGTGGCCTAGCGCTTTACGATGCTCTTTCCACACACGGCCGAAAATTTTTGCCCGGCGGACATTCAGCTGTGCACGCCTGTGTTAAACCATTATATAGATATGCCGGACATGCTTCTGTTTGACAGACTATATACAAAGAACAATATTATAACTATCCCTAAATATAGTAAAGATTTTTCTTATAGTAAGGAACCACTAGTAACATTCTAGCATAATTTTCATCGTCTATTATTGGATAAAGGTGTAACAAAAATAATGATTCATTTACTTGAGATTCAAAGAAAGAATGTTCAGAAAAAGGCGTCAAATTAGTAAGTTTAAGAACAAATGAAATCACACAGTTACGCAAATCTCTCAAAAAAAAACAATAAACGCATTTCAATCACAACAGCAAATGAAAATGAAATATTTTTAATAGGATACAGTATTGTCTCCCTGAGGGCTCGCTGGTCGGGACCGGCATTGAGCCCGTATCGTGAACAGTGTCCTAATTCCGAGTGTTCGTTTCTCGCTTCTTTCTGGCCGAAGGGGGGAGCGAGATGGAACGCTTTGCGTGCGCGGCGGGCAAGTGCGACGGGCGTGCATGCAAAGGACGGAGTATCAGGCGTCTGAAAGACGGAGCGAGACAAAATATCAACGCGTCGTCTGTCTCGTACCGTCCTCGCTTGCTTTCAGTGGCTCTCGCTCGCTCTCGCTCGCTCTCGTTCCATCTCGCTCTCGCCTTCGACGGACAAGAGTGCGACAGATGTGGTGGGGATAGCGAAAAGCCCACATCGTGTACACCAAACCGAGCCCATAGGGAGACAATACTGTATTTCGATATTTTGCTCATTCGACACTGGCGAACGGTTTAATGAAAATGCAAGTGCTTCAAGTCTGAAATCTCAATGCATAAAGCTACCCTTTACATCAAGTTACGGTACAAGCAGTTTCCGGTACTTAAATAAATCAATTGTGACAACAGTAACGTGGAGCAGGTTAAAATCTGTCAAAGTATATCAGTATTATAAACGCTTATATCTCCTCCGACTATTGTTGTAAAATAAGAACGAATTCACGGACAAATGAAATGTCATGTTGTGTTAACGTCGGCTCCAAACATGCGTTAACATTTAGAGTCATTGAAATTGTAAATTATGTTTACTTAAAATTTATGTATATACCACCAAAATGGCCGGTAAAGTATCCAAATTCTTAGGTGGCCACTATATTGGCCAGTCTGGCCACGAACGGTATGGCATATATTGGAATTTTTTAAATTTGATCTTTAATGTTTCTAAATGTTTTTGATATCACTAATCACGATTCTAAGATCAGAGTATCGAAATTTTACGCAGAAACAGTGTTGTCAACCTAAACAAGCCTAAATGAATAATAGCAGTTACATTCGTATATTATTCTTCCCTTTGGCGTTACCCAGAGCTAATGACGTGGACGTAGAAAGATTTGTAGCTCTTTTTTTGTTTTTGGGGTTTAGTGTTATTTTACTATTCATTATGCGAGCTGCAGTCTTGCAACTCACTAACGTCCATGCATTATACAAAATGAATAATGAACGTGTATCTCTTTGTTATGTTTTTGTTATCTGTTTGTTCATGCGTAATGAACACAAATAGCATCGTCGGTTTTTATCTAGTAAATTTTGGAAATAACGACCTATTAGTCGAGAGGATTTGGACAGATGAGAAGTGGAGTCATTCGGATCAAGATTCAGTAAAGCCCTAAGCACTTGTAAACGAAATGAAGGAAAGAATACACGTTCATTATTCACTTTGTATAATGCATGGGCATTAGTGAGTTGCACGACCGCAGCACGTATAATAAATAGTAAAATCAGAAAACTAAAAAAACAAATCCAAAAATTACATAAAAAAACACCAAAAACAAAAAAGAACTACAAAACTTTCTACGTCCACGTCGTTAGCTCTGGGTAACGCCAAAGGAAAAAATAATATATAAATGTAACTGCTGTTATTCATTTAGGCTTGTTTAAGTTGGCAATACTGTTTCTGCATAAAATTTCGATAATCTGACCTTAGAATCGTGATTAGCGATATTAAAAACCATTAGAAACATTAGTCCAAATTTTTAAATTTCCAATGGCCACTATGGTCGCCAGCCCGGCCATCTAAAGGTTAACGAATATTCGCTAATTTTCTCAATGTTTGTGAACAAATATTTGTATTTTTTGCATTCTTCATACACGGAAATAAAATATTCGTTTACGAATATCGTGCTTTTTACTCATTAAAACCATCCGAAAAATCCCATTAATTGATCCGTTTTCTTCTTCAATTTTATGATCGTACAGTTGAAATAGCCCATAAGGTTGCATATGAATAGTTCCAATTGAAACGCTCCGAAGAATTGGCAAACAACCATCTTCAGTCCACTCTCCATGTGCTGCAACATCACTCGCATAATTGAATGTTCGTCTCCAAGTGTGGATAGTTCACTTGTCATAAAACAAACAGATATTCGTGTCCTTCGATGAGCATTAATTTACAGAATCATGTTGGATCAATGTTCGCTGGGTTCAGCACGCATACTGAATAATCATATACGAATACGAATACCGTATGTAACCACACTTACGCATTTTAACACTTTGAGTGGCGCCAGCGTGTTTTCACGCTGAGGGATTTTCATTCTGAGTACAATTTTGACGTGTTTTCACGTGTGTAACGTACCGCTACGACCCGCTATACATTTTCCCTATATTAGTTATCATTTTAGTTCATTTTATTCTTTTGTAACATTAATAGTAAGACACGCGAAACACGTGTGAGCGACATCCCATGCGGCGGGAAACAGTGAACTAAGTGACGCGCAACGCATGCGCATAGCCACCCATTCCAACAGTTAACTCAGTGCCGCGAGTGAACCAAAACACGCGTGCGCACACCGTATGATAAACCGGACGCCGAATTATCCAAGCGTAGTGTGCGAGTAACGCGAACCGAATGCTAATTATAATTGGTGCGCGAGATCGCGCAGCCAGTGATTGGCGCGGGCCAAGCACCAAGAAGGAGTATAAGTAGAGGCCCGCCAGCAGCAGAGAGCAGACTTGGTTCTGCCACCGAACCTACATGACCGAGGCCGTTTTCAGTAGCCCCTCAGTCTAGCACAGTCTTAAGGAAGACTACTTTCAATCAACGTCCAACATACTATTTCCTTACGAGACCGCTTTCAGTAGCCTCTCTACACCATACGAGGTCGCTTTTAGTAGCCCCTCAACTTCCATTCGAGGCCGCTTTTAGTAGCCTTTCAACCTCATCCTCCCAAGCGTGGGCCAGCTTATAGGCGCCAGAAGCCACAACCGAAGCAGAAGCAAGGAAGCCACTATCCAGCTTCCATCTGGGGACGCCTTTACCGGCTACCTGGCTACCATCTGAGATCGCTTTCACTAGCACTCAGCTACCATCCTAAAAAGCGTGGGCAAGCTGATAGGCAACTGGAAGCCAGCACAATTCAGAGAGAAGGAATCCTCTCGAACTCTCAACTCGACATTACTAAATCGACCTAGCGTCAATTCTTGATTTAACATTATACAGACTTAAAATAAATTGATTAGAATTTCGACCGTATATATGAAATAATTCAAAATTAAAGTGGTTTCAGCGCACTGGTTCGGTCACTTCAAATTTATAATAAAAGCTATTTTGCAATCGTTATATTTCCGACGTTTCGGTCATTGATTGTGACCCTTATCAAGGAAAGTGAAATAAAACTGCGTTTGCCTTTAGGTGAAATTTACACGTTAGCCGAAGACGTGCGTTGAGCGCGTCGGTTAGAACGTGACTGAGGTAAACAGTAAAAACAAAGTAGGAGACTCTAGAGGCCCAACGTAATACGTTATAAACTGAATTCAAAAATTGAAGGAAACGATATTTCAAACCTCAACAACACGCCGTTTAAAATACCAATGATGTGGTACACAAAAAAACACATTCACTCATGCTCGAAAAATAATTAATTACATAACTCAAATATGTAATTCGTGATTCAACCATAGTTAGAGAGTTACAGGACAATTCTAACAGAAAGACAACATCATATCATATCCTTACTGTTTCAATAAGGTTGCGTGATATTCTTGCATCTTCGGTGTTTCATATCTAAGATTTACGCTAGGTTGTTTAATCATATGTAATGTTTCTAATAGAATCCTCCTATTTAAGTTGGTTTCTCTATCAACAATTTTGACATTGTCGAAGTCAAATTTATGATCAACTTCGAGTGAATGCTTTGTTAATGCAGTGTGTTGGAGGGGCGGTAGCAAAATATTTCTTTTGTGTTCATAAATCCGTCTTTCTAATAACCTAGAGGTCTGTCCAATATATACCTGGCTACAACCCATGCAAGGAATTGAGTACACATTAGAATTTTTTAGCAATGGTATTTTATCTTTAATCGGTGGAAATAGTTGTTTAGTATAACATGGCAGTTTAAAAATGGTGTGCATGCCAACTTTTTTAAAAATTCTTCTAATGTCATTCGAGATATTGTCACTAAAGGGCATGACCACAGTATATCTCCAACTTACTGGTCCAATCTTTCTAATTTTTTCTTCTTTACGATGATAAATTTCAAAAATACGGTCACGTATGATTGATGAAACCATTTGTGTGGGGTAACGTTTTAGTGTATCCTTAATAAGTAGTAAGTTATCTGGTCGAAATTCAGGGTCAGAAAGCAAGATGGCATGATCTATTAATCCCTTTCCCTGATAACCATCTGACGCCCACCTGACATCAGATTGGCAGCAGGGTCTGCCGTGAGAGCGCAGAGCCTGACGTCAGATCCGTAGTCATCTGTGTCCGCATTAGGCTGCGGTCTGAGGTACAGAGCCTGACATCAGGGCCTGACGTCAGATGAGCAGCAGATTCGCATCAGATCCTGCCGTTCGCCTGACACGTATAACAGCGCCATCTGAGGGTCAGAATTGGCAAACAATTCCCTACGCGTGACGTCACATGGCCGTCCCTACACACCAACACAAATGTAGCGTTATTGCTGTAGGTGTATCCCTACTCCCCCATAATCAGCTAGTAGATTCTACAGTTTATTAAATAATTAATTCTACTAATTTCAAAAAGGATTTATTCTTTATTTAATAATATACAGGATTGGTGATTACAATTGTTAGAAAATAATATAAATAGCGCATATAAATTCGAGGAAGAACATTCAATATTTACATTTATAAATCCATATACAATACGTCCCGTAACCAGTGGTGCCTATTAGGTGCGATATCAGAAAATTTCCTTTATTTTCGACTTCTTTTTGCTGTAAAATCACCACATTCCGTATTGTGTTAGCGCTGAAAACAAATAGAACCTTAGTATAAAATTAAACGTAACGTATGAATAAACAGGATACATGCGATACTTACTTCAGCTCCATCTCCGCACAGCACACACCCCAGGCGATCATGCATGCTCCTGCGAACATTAACATTTATAATAAAACATGTGTTTAATTATTATCTACTAAACAAGACGCTAAACATTCGCACTTCGTGCATAACCATACTTTTCTGTCTTGCAGATAATGTGAAACTCGATTTTCGCGACGTAGATAATTGGAAATTATTCAATTGCATAATTACGTTTGCCTTCTGGATACGTCGAGATGATTTGTCTGGATATTGATGGATGAATTTACTTGGAATATTCTTCAATTTTGCCGGCACTGACTGCCACTACCAGTGACTGCCACCTCGAAAACGAACGCAAACTGGACGTAGAGTCTTGACCAACGCTCTTGAATCGACGCTCGGATTGGCTGCGCCATAGTGCCGAAACTCGTGATTGGTCAAGACACTATGTCCAATTTGCATTCATTTTCGAGGTATGAGATGACAGTCACTGGCAGTGGCAATCAGTGCCGGCAAAATCGAAGAATATTCCAAGTAAATTCATCCATCAATATCCAGACAAATCATCTCGACGTATCCAGAAGGCAAACGTAATTATGCAATTGAATAATTTCCAATTATCTACGTCGCGAAAATCGAGTTTCACATTATCTGCAAGACAGAAAAGTATGGTTATGCACGAAGTGCGAATGTTTAGCGTCTTGTTTAGTAGATAATAATTAAACACATGTTTTATTATAAATGTTAATGTTCGCAGGAGCATGCATGATCGCCTGGGGTGTGTGCTGTGCGGAGATGGAGCTGAAGTAAGTATCGCATGTATCCTGTTTATTCATACGTTACGTTTAATTTTATACTAAGGTTCTATTTGTTTTCAGCGCTAACACAATACGGAATGTGGTGATTTTACAGCAAAAAGAAGTCGAAAATAAAGGAAATTTTCTGATATCGCACCTAATAGGCACCACTGGTTACGGGACGTATTGTATATGGATTTATAAATGTAAATATTGAATGTTCTTCCTCGAATTTATATGCGCTATTTATATTATTTTCTAACAATTGTAATCACCAATCCTGTATATTATTAAATAAAGAATAAATCCTTTTTGAAATTAGTAGAATTAATTATTTAATAAACTGTAGAATCTACTAGCTGATTATGGGGGAGTAGGGATACACCTACAGCAATAACGCTACATTTGTGTTGGTGTGTAGGGACGGCCATGTGACGTCACGCGTAGGGAATTGTTTGCCAATTCTGACCCTCAGATGGCGCTGTTATACGTGTCAGGCGAACGGCAGGATCTGATGCGAATCTGCTGCTCATCTGACGTCAGGCCCTGATGTCAGGCTCTGTACCTCAGACCGCAGCCTAATGCGGACACAGATGACTACGGATCTGACGTCAGGCTCTGCGCCCCAGATCTGGTTATCAGGGTTATCAATCCAACTTTATGCTGCATGGGGTGCGCCGAAAAAAAATGTATATATCTACCAGACCAACTAGGTTTATGGTACCAGTTGGTAATAAATTTATTGTCTGATCTAATAATAACCGTGTCAAGAAAACTCAAACAACAATCTTTTTCAATCTCGTAAGTGAATTGAAGTATATTGTGAAAGCTGTTAAACTTGTCCATCAATATTGGTAAATCATCTAATTTAATGCATGTAATGATATCATCTACATATCCTTTATAAAAGTTAAGTTGAAAAGGTAACTCCGAGAGAGAAATCGTCTCCAACTCCTCCATCACTATATTGGCAATGACCGGGGAAATTGGAGATCCCATTGCCGTTCCAAAAACTTGTTTATAAAACACACCATTAAAAGAAAACATGTTAGCTTCTAACACAAATTTGACCGCTGTGAGAAAATGTTGTTTAATTTCAGTCCAACGGTTTTGTAGCACCTGTAAAGCTAGATCGATGGGAACATTAGTAAACAAAGATACCACATCAAGAGAAACTAGTCGCATTGATTCATCAGGCACCTTGATTTTCCTAATTTATTTACAGAAATGCCAACTATCTATCGTGTGGTACGGAGATTTTCCAACTATCTTGGATAGAATGTTAGCCAGAAAACTAGATAATTTGTACGCAGGACCACCGATAGAAGAAACAATAATTCTCCAGGACAAATTTTCCTTATGCGTTTTTGGAAGTGCATATGCTCTTGGTATTATGACATTATAAGTTTTAAGACATTTGCCTGTTTGTTCACTTATTTGTTTTCTTTTTACCATATTGGAAACGATAGAATTTGATTCCCTCTCGAAGGTACACGTATATTCAAATCTGCTTATTGCATATGTGGTTTCATCCCTTAACATTTTCATTACCTCCGATATGTAAAAATCTTTCTCTAGCACCACCGTCGTATTCCCTTTATCCGATTTTAATACCAATAAACTAATATTTTCTTTAAAAAAATTTTTTGTTTCAACAATTTCAAGTTTGGACAACAACATATTATTAGGTTTTATTAGGTTTGTGGTATAATTGATTATTTTATTCACCATTCTTAATCTGGTTGTAGTTTGTGTGTTGTCATCGGTGATTTTTGTTAACCCTGACTCTATTGAAGCAATAAATCTTGGAGAAGTAATGAAATTTCTTGGGACAGGTAGAGCATGTTTAGATCCTAAAGTTAATACCTTTTTAACATTAGGTGGAATATCAACACCAGAGAGATTTTTTAACCAATTGTTATCATCAGAAGCAATGTTGTCAAATGAAATAAACCCATTATGGTCCTCAATGAAGTTCCTATCTCTAACTTCCATCAATATGTTGAATTTTTTAATACATTTGTTTTTGTGAATTTTGAACAGTCTATTGTATTTTTTATTTTCAAAAGCGCAAAACTTTTCTAAAACGTGTAAGGGGAGGATAAAACGGATTTCGTCGTTCAATTGTGTTATTTTGTTAATAATTGAATTCTCTGTGTTATGTGTATCCTTAAGGGGGTAGACACGGGTAATGCAGCGCTCTGTATACCGACATAATCTGGCTCGAAACATGGGTTTGCGCCCTGACGTTGTTTGTCCTTATATGATCGAATTTTGGGCTGGGCGAGGTCTCATTCGAAAGAGGAAGGTTCAGTGCAGCGCGCTCTGCTCATGGTTCGACGAGATTGTGTTGATATCCAATAATACGAGTGTTCAAAGTAGAGCAAAAGTCGACAAAATACACCCGCAAGAATCCAAGTATTTTTAGGTCACTAAAAGAGTTTTGTGACTCAAACGATGAGCAGAGCGCGCTGCACTGAACTTTCCTCTTTCGAATGAGACCTCACCCAGCCCAAAATCTGGTCATATAAGGACAAACAACGTCAGGGCGTGATTGCGTTCCCAAATACGAGTTCCGCCATATTGGCGATAATACAGAGCAAGTCACGTGACAAATTTAGTTGAGCTAGTGGATACGAGATGGCGCCTACTCGGGAGGACTGCCAACGTGGAATCATAGCAAAACTGAAGCGTTAGCTGGATACATGTGCCACAGCAAAAGCGTGATACAGTCAATGTATGTATTTTTGGACGATTGTAGGTTAGATTATATGCATTTTAGGCATACATTGACTAGAAACTGCTGGAAACTGTGTACATTTACTAAATTCACGCTTTTACTGTAACACATACATCACCGCTGCCGAATATATGTTATAATTATATGGCCACATTATTTCTAATAAAAAAAGAGATTGGAATTTTTTAATAACACTGGAAGTAGTGATTTACTAATATCATATTTTCAGAATGTGGAAGTTACAGCAATTATTTGCAATTATTGCTTTTATTATTATTCTTCCGACTATTGTATATAACATATAACAAGGAAAAGTCTCCAAATCGGTCAACACTTGACTCCTTGATTTTTTTTGTAATTCTTTACGCTCCTATGCAGAGATGGGCATTATTTAATTAAAAGAATATACTTCCGAATGGCCCCAGTGGCCGATCGACACGATGTTTGGGGGAAGGGTGTGTGTACCCTCCATCTAAAATTCTATTTAGCTTCGGGTATTTATTAGTTTCCTTTGTTTATTCGAAGGCCTTTCATCTTTGGCTTCGAATAATTTTTCATCTTTCATTATATCTTTGTCCTAAGGTCGTATTCAAATATATTGGCCGGTCGATTTGTTTTCGCGAACAGCGATCGAGGAGAAATCAGCCATCACCATCTGACGATCGTGGATTTGTCAGTTGGAGTTCCCTAGCCACCGAAGGGTATGGTGGGGTAACGGGAATGCTGTTCGGCTCCGTCTGAACTAGAGCTGTTGATTCTCGGGAGATCGGGTACCCGGGTACCCGTGAGATCCCCGGGAAGAGTAAAATTTCTCGGGTCGGCGCTACCCGGGTAAACTACCCGAGATACTCGAGACACCCGAGATCTCATAGAGTACCGTTCAATAATTGAAGCCACACTGAGCGTCATGACCTTCATGTCGAAGGCTTCGACCCCCGCGAAGACAGGAATACCGATTAAGAAGTGAGAAATCTCCAGTTGCGAATTTCTCATCAGATCTTTGCGAAAATGACGCCAATGGATTCCTTATGTTTCTCCGATGAAAATAACACCAAGAACGACGTAATTCGGACCATAATGGAGGAAATTCCACGAACAAATGTTTTGTATAATTTCAAATTCACTTCGTTAAAAATAGTCCGATTTACATGAAATTTGGTATGATTTTCATTGGACAAACATAAGGAATCCATCAGTTTCACTTCCATATCGATACAATAAAGAGTTAAGAATTATTTTATTTCTGAATCTGGTATGAATCCTCGGCCGACCGCAGCGAATCGAGGTCGGCCCCCATAGTTAAGGGTAAAATATTGTTCATCGTATCGATATGAAAGTAACACCAATGGATTCTTGGCGTTCTCCCGATTAAAATTGTACTAAATGTCATGCGAATCGGACTACATTTACACCAGCAATACAATCATAAGAAGAGTAGACATTTTTTTACCCCATTCTCTTATTTTAGTGAGCTGGGAAAATTTTAAATAAACATAAAATTGGCTGGAAATGTTAGAGGGATCAAAGAATCAAATAAAGACAAGTGGTAAGAAGAAAGGGCGAAAGCCAGAAAAGTCGCGAACAGGAATGACCTGAAGGTTGTTTATGATTTTATGGATTTATGATTTTTTGGAGGTATATACGTTACAGACGGAGGTCTGCCATGCAGATGTGCAGTTGGAGCGCTCTAGGTGGTAATCCAAGACAGTTACTGTTAGGCACGTAGAGAAAATCACAATAGTGAACGAAAGATAACGTTGGACGGTCAATTGCTGCGACCGCACATGAATCTACTGGTACGATGTAACAACTTTGACGAAGATCAATTCTGTGACGAACTAAATACTTTAAATTTGTTAAAGAATAATGAGATACAATCCGACAGTCTGTTCGATCCTTCGAATACCTGATTAAGGCTGTCCGCTCGCTCAGGTTAGCGGTCCGCTCCGCTGTTACGCATACGCGTCGCACGCGTATTCGGTGTACCCCCCCCCCCCCTCCCTCACCTATGCTACCAAATTCGATCACAATTTCAAATTGCCCATTCTCATTTTCACATTGTCATTTTCATTTCAACCATTGAAACTGGTCGAAGCCTGAGTACATAAATAAAACAAAATCATCCGCCGCCACAATTTTGTGTTTATTTAACCCTTTCACTGCTGATTAAAATAAGAAAGTGTGGTAAAAAATGCCTATTTTTTTATGATTTGTATTGCTTGTGTAAAGGTAGTGCATTCCTGGTGCTATTATAATCGGGAAAACATTAGGAATCGATTGGCGTCGTTTTCGCAAAAATCTGATGGGAAATGCGGAAATCCTGGACATTTCTCACTTCTTAATGTTATTCCAACCCCTTCGAAGGTTGAAAGGCATAAAATTTGGTGCAGTATAACAGAGGGTTGATATCGCCACGGAGTGCCAGGCGACTTCTCTCTGACAGGCGTCGCTCCAGAATCATCATCTGTACTCTGTAAGTTCTCGGGTTTCTTGAGTATCTTGGCTAGTTTAGCCGGGTAGCGCCTAAACTAAATTTTCCTCGTCCCGGATATCTCGGGTACACGGTCCACAGTTATAGCTCTAGTCTGAACGCAGTCGTGTGGCTGTTATTTATTATTATTGTTAGCGTAGTAGTTCTGTGCATTACGAAGCTATGCATAGACCAATACG
The DNA here is from genome assembly GCA_947577245.1 of Andrena bucephala. NCBI lineage: Eukaryota > Metazoa > Arthropoda > Insecta > Hymenoptera > Andrenidae > Andrena > Andrena bucephala. Next base: position 19,375,992 of record OX387716.1, on the reverse strand, counting down.
AGATGAAGCTATCGAGAAAGAATCAATGTTTTGACCAATACAGCTCCTGAATTTTTTCGGAGCTAAGTCATACCTATTCTGATGTGTGTATTTCTACGCTGGCAGCTCGGTTTGGCCTATACAGACCAGAAGCTTGGCGCTATCTCCACGTCTGGCTCACTCTTGTTCTGCGAAGGCGAGAGCGAGGTGGAACGAGATCGAGTCAGAAAACGTTGAGAAAAGGAGCACCAAGGCAGGCAAGCGGTATGGTGGGAGAATACGCGTTAGAAAACTCACCGACCAATATACATCTGAACAGGATCTTAGAAGCTCGAAGAACCGACGAGAATCTTTGTGGCCGAGCCGCGCGAAATCGCCGTTGCTCAGCGAAGTGTCATCGATTATATAGAAACAGAATTTGTTTACTTTTCATCGTATCAATATGAAAGTGACACGAATAGATTCCTGGCATTCTCCCGATTAAATTGACCGAAAATAATTTAAATCGTATTATTTTTAACAAACCTGGCTTTCAATTCTGCAAACAAATTTTCACGTAATTTCCTTAATTTTGGTCCGAATAATATCATTTTTGGGGCCAATTTGATCGAGAAAACATGAGGAATCGATTGACGTCACTTTCGCAAAGATCTGATTAGAAATGCAGATTTGTTACTGCTTAGTGCGCAACATTGTATGGCCCCGCTGGATTAGAGCGTCGAAACCTATGAAACTCAGCTAGTCGCATGATTGCCAGTGTGAAGGACAAGAGGGGACTTTCCATGGCGAAGGAAAGGCAGCCTTCTACAGAACTCAAATCGAGAAAGGCTTTGCTGACAAACTTTATATTCACGTCAAATAAATACTTTAATTGTAAAATTTAGACGATGAACTATTGTTGAATTTCGCCAGTTCTTACATATGCATCACTTGGTTGGGAATTCCTGATCCCAGAGTTTCATGCATTTGCCTATTGAAATGTTGCTTCAAGTCATCAGGAAATTGCATAGTTTCTTGTCATACATACATATATCTGTTCGCGAGTAGGTGTCACGAATGACGCGGCTCTGGTTTCCCAAATAAATTCACATTTATCAGGGCCCTCGTCCGAACCGCTTGACAAGGAGTCTGAACGACGTAAATCGAGGGCGTGTGAAATAGCACCCCAGGAGAGGCCCTCGGTCGACGGCGACTAGAGTTATCCAGTACTGAACATGAAAATGTTCATATTTCTCATTACACCTTGATAAGACTGTGAAGGGATAGAAGGTTGGCTATGTTCCCTTATAGAATTCACATGGTAGTTCAGAAGTTAGTCTTTATTTTGGTGTTTTATTACGGACAAGATGTTAGCCCTTCTCGAGGTGTGGGCAAACACTGGCGTCTGCCGAACGCACATTTTCCGGCAAGACGCGCGCGACTAGGAACACCTAATTGGTTGACCCGATGCCGGTGTCAACCAATCGGTACTTTTCAGGCCCAAAATCGCGCCACCTATATCGTGCGTCTTCGGCGCGCTTCCACCGTAACGGGAATGAGATTGGGCGGGATAAATATTCCTGGCAATGCAGCGGAATTTTCCCCAGGCCCCAGAGGCGCGTGCCGTGGCCGGTCGCAGGCGGCCCGGCCTCGCATCGTGGGTCCTTTGGAAACTTGAGGTTTATAATACCCGCAATAACTATTGAGGCCGTAAACGAAAGTCTCGAAGGAAAACATGCTTTGTTCAAAATTCAATCACGAAAGGAACGGAAAGCGGCTTACTCAAAAAATAGTTTTGCTGGCGCGCGTGTCATAAACCATGCCGACCATCTGCACGCTAAATATTCGTATTCGGTCGTGCCGATGGCCGCTACAAGTGTTACCACCGATGGATTGGTGAGTTTATGTCCACGAAAATGAGTCGAGACGCGAAGCAATTCGGTCTACTTTTTCTTATGAATACATGATTAGGATACACACTACGTTCATTAAAAATAGACCGAATTGCTCCATATTTGGCATCATTTTCATCGAGAAACCCTAAAAACTCCATTGATAATGCTTTTATCAACAGTTATCAAAAACATGAACATTTTATCTGGCCCGTCGGTTTTATTGCTCTCAGCTGTCAACGGGTGGTCTACTGGGGCCCGAAGGCACTCGCTCGCAGCGAGTAAGCAAATCGGTGGGGTGGGTAGGTAAAGACCTATAATCCGAGCCCAACCATTTGCGTGCGCAGCTTCATGTTGCACGTCAAAAAGTGTTCTTTCAATTACAATTAGTAATTCAGTTTGTAAGTGCAATTAAATTAGGTGTCATTAAAATCATGCACAGTTCATTAATTTTAATTAATTGACCAATTAATTTATTTTTTAATTCATTAATGCAGTGCTCTGGTGAAGAACATCGTAATACGGAGCTAATATTCTAGGCCCTAGAAACTATGATATTGTCAATGTGCAGTTGAAACGCACGCCACTTCACACTATCGTTTCTTAGCATTTATACTGGCTGATTCTCTAGCTATAGTAGTCAAACTCGATGCTCGCCAACAATCATGTGTCTCGCTGAGTTTCATAGGTTTCGACGCTCGAAACCAGCGGGTCTATACATTGTTGAACACTAGGTAGTGACGAATCTGAATTTCTGCAATTTTTAATCAGATCTTTGCAAGAGTGACGTGAATTGATTCCTTATATTTTCTCGATCAAAATGGCCCCAAAAATGATATAATTCGCACCACAATTAAGGAAATTACGTGAAAAATTTGTTAGTAGAGTTGAAAACCCCTTTTCGTTAAAAATAGTCCGAATTAAATTATTTTCTGTCAATTTAATGGGGAGAATGCCAGAAACCCATCTACCACACATGCAGGGTGGAGAAGGTACCCCTTCCATGACGCCCACCGGGCTAGTGAAAATGCGCAGCCTGGATGCGTGTGATTATTATGTGGTCCCCTCCTCGAAGTCAAAGAGGAGATATAATAAGAGGCGTCATTCTGGGCGGAACCTTTGAAGTCCTTACGTGACCTTAGCATTTGAGTTGGTTGTCTATTCGAGCGGGATATTCAAATCAACTAAATGTAATACGGTTTTTCCTTCACTTCTATTTATTACCAGTTTATGTTATAAACTTTCTGTATATTATCAGTACTGTTTTTGGTGAATATATTTATTATTACTTTCTAGATTTGAAAAGTTTAAGATTGAAGTCACATACGTATAAAAAAATGCTAAATTTTTAAACACTCCACCACAAATATATAAAAATGTATTACAAATGTACAACAACAGTATACGAAAGTATACGAAATATTTTAAGCTAACCGCAGTTTGCTGATTATTGCCGATGTTTACCGATCATTGCCGAATGGGCAATTAAATTGGTTGTCTAGTGATTTCCCTAGTTTATTTCTGCCCTTGTCGAGTGACGCCTCTTATTATATCTCCTCTTTGTCGAAATTACACAAAATATAACCTATGTATTTGCTATATGACAATAAATGTTGAGCGGCTATTTCGTTCTTTTGCGCTACATTTGTGACCTTTTTATCATCCTTCCGTAATACTATTGTTGCGAGCACCCTATGGATAGAATCCATGGCCCGCTAGTGCTCGCGACGATGACAGGAGGACAGCGAGAAGAAGGTGATCGGATCGATCACCTGTCAAGCTGTCATTCGAGAGTCTTGGAATATACGCGAGCGCGGCCGGACGTGTCGACCTACGTTGTATTGCCCTGTGTAGTGTAAATATAGCAGAGTTGTGCAATGTGCATTCGCGTGTGATTATTCTTATATTCCTTTGCGTCGAGGTGGCCTGCGATGGAAACGTCCCGGTGCAACATTATTATTACGCCGCAACAGTATCTTTAGGAAATCGGGTATAGCATATAGATTATATTTTCTGTCACTTCGAGGACAGAAAATCCGCTCCTACGAGTGACAGAAAATATAACCTACATGCTATACTCGATTTCCTAAAGATACTGTTGCGGCGTAATAATAATGTTTCGGAAGGATGATAAAAAGTTCACAAATGTAGCGCAAAGGAACGAAATAGCCGCTAAACATTTCTTGTCATGACTCCCCAAGGCTTCGACCCCTGGGGAGTCAAGAATATCCATTAAAAAGTAAGAAATCTTCAGTTCCGAATTTCTCATCAGATCTTTGCGACACCGACGCCAATCGATTCCTTATGTTTCTCCTATGAAAATAACACCAAGAACGACATAATTCGGACCATAATGAAGGAAATTCCATTAACAAATGTTTTGCATAATTTAATTCTCTTCGTTAAAAATAGTCCGATTTACATAATACGAAAAAACATAAGGAATGCACCGTCACTTCGATTGGCGTCGTTTTCGCAAAGATTTGATGAGAAATGCGGAAATCCTGAACATTTCTCACTTCTTAATGTTATTCCAACCCCTCCGCTGGTCGAAACCATAAAATTCGGTGAGGTACCACAGGGGGTTGACCTCGCCACAGGGTGCCAGGCGGTATCTCTCTGACAGATGTCGCTCCAGAATCACCCTCTGTACTCTGTAAGTTATTATTATTATTAATATTATTATTATCTGCAAGTTATTATTATAATTATTATTATTATTATTATTATTATTATTATTAGTAATATTATTAACGGGTAAACCCTTTAGTATACAAAAAGAGACATGGAACATAATTAATATAATCAGTAGGAGTACTTAATACTAAACGCACCTAATCTGGTGACTGACAGGCAAACGATCTCTGTACATTAGTGATCGGAGGGTTCCAAGGGATACTGAGAATATGTCGATATCGGTGAATCTTTGATTAGCCTCTTCCATAGCCCTACTTATGGGGTCTGCTGTATAGTTGCGGTAATCAGGTTCTTTGCACTTGAAAAGGGGCCTAGGTCGCAGTGGCTGTTCAGGGGCATGGAACCTCAAAGCAGCCACGAGCTCTGGACAGTTTACTTGGCCATGTATGACCTTATAAAGGAAAATAAGGTCCGAAGATAGTCTCCTGTCCTTAACGGTAACTATGCCTAATAGTTGCCGGGTTGGACCGTAATCATAGTCATAAAAGCGCATTGGGTTTCCCAAAGCCCTGGAGGCCAACCTCAAGAACTTATGCTGCACCCTCTCAATTAAGCTAATATAGTGATTATGTCTAGGTTTCCAAATCACCGAAGCATATTCCAGCTGGGGCCTGACTAGCGCGACATACAGCAGGTTCCATGACTTAAGCCTGATAAAATGTTTCGCAAATCTCTGTACAAAGTCAAGAGTTTTTATTGCCTTACACGTTAAATTTTTGTAGTGTTTGCGAAAATCAAGCCCGGCCAAAATTATTACACCTAAGATCGAGTCCAGATATATTGGCCGGTGAGTTCCGTTTCGCGAACAGCGCGCGAAGAGAAATCAGCCACCACCACCTGACGATCGTGGATTGGCAGTTGAAGTTGCTGGGCCCCCGAAGGGTATGGTGGGGTAACGGGAACACTGCTCGACCCCGCCTGAACGAAGCCGTGTGGCTGTTGTTTATTCTTAGCTTAATAGTTGTGTGCGTTAGGAAACTATGCGTAGACCAATACGAGATGAAGCTAACGAGGAAGAATCAATGTTCAGACCAATAAAGCTCCTGAATTTTTTCGGAGCGAACGCACATCTATTTTGATGTGTGTACAGTATTATCTTCATACGGACTCGGTTTGGCGTACACGATACGGACTTGTCGCTATCCCCACCACTTCTGTCTCACTCTTGCCCGGCGAAGGCGAGAGCGAGATGGAACGAGAGCGAGCAAGAGGCACTGGAAGCGAGCGAGGACGGTACGAGACAGACGACGCGTTGATGTTTTGTCTCGCTTCGTCTTTCGGGCGCCGTGACACTCCGTCCTTTGCGTGCGCGACGGGCGTGCGCGATGATTGCAAGCGCTTACGGTGAGCACGGGAACCGCTTAGCAAAATGTTGTCGCAGGCCCGGCTCAAGTCTTTTTTTGCGCCATAGGCGAACTTGTCAAATTGCGCCCTTTATTATAATACATTTATTTGAGATTATTTATGACTTTACTCTGCAAAATTAGAAAACTGCTAGGGCGTAAGGTTGACAAGAGGTGCAAAATGGTCTTTTAAAATAAATAACACATTATTTTCTGTAATGGTTTATTTAGGTAGTTGCCCGTGGGTTCGTCAACTTCCTAAATGAACGATTACAGGAAATAATGTGTAATCAACTACACAATTACATTTTAAAAGAAATTTGTAAGTTGTAATCAGATTACATTTTGCCCAACTCTGGTTTGGTAGAGCCTTTAAATGCTACTGATGAAAAATTTATTCGACGCATTTATTCGAATAAAACCTTCCAATAAAAAATTACCGTTATTCGTCGAATAAATTCTCATCGAATAAAAAAGTTATCTTCATTCGTCGAGTAAATTCTCTTCGAATAAAATTATATATTCGTTGCTCTTCGAATAAAGATAACTTCGATTATTCGAGCCTCGAATAACGAATAAAAATTATTTATCTTTTGTTCGTTATTTGAGATTTTTATTTAGATAAACTTTTGCCCAACTTTGGAGCGTACGATGCACGTGAACGACGAGGCGAGACAAAGTATCATGCTTTCTCTCTTTCGTTGTTGACGGCAGCTACTACGTGTGACTCTTTCGTCCACTCTCACTCTTTCTCGGATTCTCTTACTCTCGACCAAAGAATCTCGCTCTGGCCTTCGGCAAGAAAGAAGCGAGAAACGACCGCTCGGAATCGTGACCCGTCTATGTACTCAAAGTGGTGGGGACGCTTCGCTGCGTGTTTACGTACCTCACGGATACCAATTCCCATCGGGCGACGAGTAGGCGTAGCCCGAGAGAGAGCGAGAACGTAGAGAAAAGGAGCACCGAGGCAGGCAAGCGGGGTGGTGGGAGAATACCCCTCGCGAAGCTCACCGGCCAATAAATCTGAACTCGACCTTAGGTCAGTAACTTCGGCTACTTCGATTAGTGGGGCATTGCATAGGCTATATGCGGAAGTTATGCCATATACAGGCCTACGAACTCTCACAAGGACACACTTTGCCATGTTTAGCTCCATCCTATTGATGTTACACCACCGCTCAAATCGCATCAGGTCGTCCTGCAACAGTACCACATCCAGCCCATTCCCGATAGTACGGAAGATTTTTAAGTCATCCGCGTACATTAAAAATCTGCTATTCCGGAATATCTCTTTAAGGTCATTAACAAACAGGATAAATAGCAAAGGGCCGAGATGTGACCCCTGGGGTACCCCGGATCCGACTTCAACCGGAGCTGAATGATGGTTTGCCACCCTGACGACCTTCACACGGCCAGTAATGTAGCTCTCGATCCACGATAGGAAAGGACCCCTAAACCGTACATAGCTAGTTTGTGTAAAAGGATCTGATGATCAACCGAATCGAATGCCGTCCGAAAGTCCGTATAGACCGTGTCGACTTGTAGACCTTCATGAAAGGCAGCCGAGACCGCGCGATGGTACACCGCCAAATTTGCAATGGTCGATCGCTGCGGGACAAATCCATGTTGTTCGTCACAGATGATGTTGGTGATACACGCTGTTAGTTTGTCAGTGATAATTCCTTCGAACTTCGGTAAGGTTGATAACTTACAGATTGGCCTATAGTTTCTAACATCCGCATGATCACCTGCCTTAAAAACTGGGATAACAAGACTCATCTTCCAGCGTGTAGGAAAACAACCACTACGTAGCGATGAGTTGAGTATATGCCAGAGAGAGCTCGCGAGGATGAATCTACATTCTTTCAAAAATAGAGGCGGTATCCCATCGAAACCCGGACCTTTCCTCACACCCAACGAATTCATCTTGGAGTAAATCTAACCAATAGAAATATCCAATTCATGTACAGGGTGTCCCATCTAAGACGAGACAGCCGGTTTTCTCCTAAACTATAGGAGATAAAAATATAAAAAAAATAGCGGGGTGTTGTCCTCGCCACGGGGTGACGGGCGCAGCACCAGAATCAGCCTGTACCTACCTTTTGAAGAAATAAAACAATTCGTTATTCCTTATCGTATGGATATGGAAGTGTCGCCGATGGATTCCTTGGGGTTTTCCGATGAAAATCATTAGAAATGTCGTGTGAATCGGACAACTTTTACATAGGAATACAAATAGCTTGTGTCAAAGTAGTCCGATTTGCATGACATTTGGTATGATTTTCGTCAGAAAAACATAAGGAATCCATTGGCACCACTTCCCTTTCGATACGACGAAGAAAAGGGTTTCTTAATACGCTGTAATGGATAATTCACCCTCGACTGCGGAGGGTCGACTTCAATTCGCTACGTTCGGCCTAGGATTCGTACCTTTTTCCGGAAAAAAACCATAAAAATCGGGTGAGGCAATGCGAAGGTCTGTCCTCGCCACGGGGTACCAGCGCATCTCCTTGACGGGCGTTGCTCCAGAATTACCCTGTATCATTTGGGCAGTGTGTGACCCGACTACCCTCCGTGTAATTGGTCTGCGCGAAGTGGGGCGCAAGTTCGATCATTATCAGTACTCCTGCCCGAGAGGAATACGATTTACTTTAATTATAGTACATGTGTGTTTTGTAATAAAATGTTTCTATCGTCTCCTGAATTCAATAACTGGCATCCAGATATCTACGCTCCTACAATCCACCGTCAACACGGCTCGTGGAGAGACACAGGAAGAAAAGGGGTAGCCCGCTGTCGACGCGTGGTCCTCTCGAGTATAAACACGAGCTTCAATATCAGAACAAAAGCAAGCGTTAACGTATTCCGTGCGAGAGAAGGTGGGCATTGCTGTGAAGAGCAATGCTTCAAGAGAGCAGCCGTTTGTGAGGAATGCAAATCCGAATGGTTCTGATACAATCTGCTCCCTATGATTGAAATTTAGTCTAGCAACTTTCACTCCTCCTAACCTAACCAATCGAACTTGCATCCCTCCCAAAAGAACCGGCCATCCGAGCGTAGAAGCAAGTGCGAAATAAAAGTAACGGTGCGCTTCTCGATACCGCAGATGTACTTACCTAAGTAGCATTTCTGACGGAAAAAAATTGTCCAGCCTTTGGGCCTGGCGTAGACCTTTGGCAGGTAGGTATCTATTTCAAAAGGCAGTGCCACAAGTGGAGCCAGTAAAACCGTCCCCGGTCCGTGCTATACCAGACAGTTTTCTTCCAGTGAAAATCAGTAAATTTGCAAGCGCAATATTTTAAAAACCAGTGAAAATAAAGTGTATACATTAAAGCTTATTGAATTTGTCTTGGAACGCACTATCAACTCAGGTGTTCAAAAAAAATAGTTCCATTTGAAAAACCGAACTTGACCATCGTATCTTTTAAAATAATAATCGATACAAAAATTCGTTCGCGCTAATTAATTGGCCCCCTCGAACCATGCAATTCCCTATTTTTTTTATATTTTTATCTCCTGTAGTTTAGGAGAAAACCGGCTGTCTCGTCTTAGATGGGACACCCTGTATATTAACGTCACATTCAGAGGTCAAATACGTGTTCATGGCAGGCGCCACAGCGGACCCCGGAGTGTATACCGAACCGAAGAAAGACGCAAAGTAATCCGCACCCGCCGAGTGCGTCGATGCAGTAACCTGGTCCAGATACAAGTTTCTAGGGATACCAGGACTACCCCGCTTAGTATTGACATGGTTCCAGAAACTTTTTACATTATCCGATACCGAAGTCTCCACCCGATCTATGTACGCACGGTAATCCACATCCACTGTTTGTGTACAAACTGATCTGAGAGAAGAAAAGTCGAAGTAATCGCTACGTGCGCTCGAACGCTTGTACCTCTTATGCGCTCTCTTCTTCTCCCGAATCAGATATCTAAGTCTAGGTGAAAACCACCGGGGATAAGTGGATATCTTTACGGAACGAACGGGCACATAAGCGCTGATGTCGTATCCCATATGGTCATATAAACGTTCCAGGGCTCCATTAGGGTCGGTACAATCGGTCTCCGTATACCCAATCAACAATTTACAAGTACCTTAGCACATTAGGGTAGTCACCTCGTCTAAATTCCAAATATTCGATGTTATCGCCGGGCAGGTCAATTGTGGAGCCCACTGATTTGAAACTAACAAACAGAGGTGAGTGGTACGCATGAGGCGCGATTACGGCATCAATGACAAGATCAACTAAGACATTCCTAGTGCTTACAAAAATGAGGTCGAGCATGCCATCAAACGCATTGAATACGGTGTTTACTTGCGCCAGGTCACAATAATTAAAAACACCAATGAGGAAATCAATGGCCATAGATTCCGCGGACGATACTCGCAGCCTCTTAAAACGAGAGACCATTATCATTAAACCAGACCGCGTGCGGGAGATTGTAATCACTAAATATTGAAAAAGACTGTACGTATTATATAAATCGGTGATGCAGTCAACATGATTCGCGTACAGAGCAGGTTGGGACGCAGGCGGAAGGTAAATAGCATATAGTGTCAAGTGATTATTCCCACACAGATGAACTCGTAAAGTAGTATAGCAAGGACAGTTCCAAACCAAATTTGAGTTTCCCTCACCCCTCTCGCGACCATGAAACTCAAATTTGAGTTTCAAGGTCGCAGGAAATCCAACGCGGGCGGCGGCGGATGACGTCATAGGGATGGCGGAGTGGTGGGGGGTATAGCGCGAGATATCGATACCTATAAGCAATCGATAACGAACCGATACCAAAGTGCATCGAGGAGGAACCGCGGGTGAAGTGCTACTCTGGAGCGTGGTACCCCGACTGTCGGTAAGGAGGGAAATATTAATTTTAAGATATTAATTATATAAAAAAAAAGAGAATCTCAGGCGACGGGGCTCGAACCCAAGACCACCGCGTTACGAGTCAGCCGCCTAACCAACTACCCCAACGCCAGCTCTCCGACATTACTCTTTCCTGAATGGTACATATAACAAGCATCATCATGAGATGATGTCGGGCAATGTCGGGAAAGATCGGCGTTTTTACACACAGCGTCTTCGGAGGAGGGAAAGAGAGAGCATTATTCTAAAGCTAAATTCGGGGGAGGGAAAGAGAGAGCCATACTTGGTGGTACAATCGCTTTTGTTCTATAGATAATAGTATTTCGAATGTCGCAGCGTATCACGCGATCTCGCGTAATTTAAGTCCCCGGGGACAGCCGCCCAAGATGATGTCATTTGGCGGCGCGAAGAACGTGGGAATGTAATATAATACATGCAGAAACGCTGAATCTTAGAAAGAATTATGCGTCGAGGAAAGATGGGTAAATAAAATGGAGAATGAATATAAGTTTAAGAAATTTTATTTAAAATTAAAAGAATATGAAATAGAATATAAAAATAGAATATTATATAAAATAAAAAAGAAATAAAAACTAATATAAATACAATATAAAAAGAATATAAATATAAAAATAAAATATAAATATAAAAATATTTTAAAAAATCAAAATACAAAATAAAGGAAAATAAATATAAAATAGAATATAATAAAATATGAAAGAAAAACTAATCAAATATAAAAATAAAAAAAATAAAAGAAATGATTAATCTAAGAGGGTGGCGAGGGGGGTGAGGGAGGCGATGGGGGGGGGGAGGACGATGGGGGCAACGGTGGTGGTGCAAAAATTTGTACCATCGGCCGCTGCATCCGTCGCAGGGCCCCCTGCAGCGGATATGGCCGCAGTCGCGCAGCCCCATATACAGGCTCCTGCCGCACAACAAGCCACCGTGGTCGCGGCGCGGGGTGCAGCAAGTCCTAGAACACACACAAACATCGATATAATATTGATACACGAATAAACATAATTAATATCAAACATATCAAATCCAATGCAAAACTACTGCGTACCTGCGGCGGCGGAGGCGGCGGTGGTGGCGAAGGCGGCGAGCCCCAATCGGACGACCAGGAGGCTGACGGAGGTGGCGAGTCCTAGAACATAATTAGCAATATAATATTGACACGAACGCCTGATTTAATTTCGCGCGATTTCAAAGGTTAAACGCGATAAATGCCAAAAATGTTTTAAGTACATACCTCAGGGCTATCTCGGTCGCGCTCGGGGTCGCACTCATGCGCAATTCTTAATAATCCCATTTTTTTTACAAAAATTGCCACTTCTAAAAACACAGACTGTTCGTCTTCAAGCTTTGAAGACAACTGGTCTCGCTACACCTCCAAGCTCTCGCATGTAAACTCATATCTTGAAACCAAGAAGTGCGTAGTTTTACAAAGTAAGATGTTGTTGTTCTCCACATTCATTTTTCGCTGATCATCCTCTCCTTATATACACGTATCTTCTTTTCCTTCTTCTTTGGACTCATCATTTGACTAGACCATATCACTTGAATGTATCAAACGTCTATCATACCACCTTGATCGCGTATTGAACGTGTATCGTACCACTTTGAACGTGTATGGTACCACTCTGAACGTGTATTGAACGTGAATCGTACCACCCTGATCGTGTATCGAACGTGTAATGAACCACTTTGATCATGTATTGAACGTGTATCGTACCACTCTAAATGTGTATGGTACCACTTTGAACATGTATCGAACGTGTAATGAACCACTTTAAATGTGTATCGAACATGAATCGTACCATTCTGAACATGTATGATACCACACTCAACGTGTATTGAACGTGAATCGTACCACCCTGATCGGGTATCGAACGCCTATCATACCACTTTCAACGTCTATCGTACCGCTTTGATAGTGTATCGAACCGCTTCTACATAATAATTGTAACCATCGTCTTAATCTAGTGTTATATATGTGGAATCATCCCATACACCACTCTCAACCACTTTCGAGCTCGCTTCTGAGAAGGGAAAACGCCCTAAAATCCTTTTGCTTATCATACACCACTAAGGGGAGTCATGATTTCGACCATCTGGATCACGACCATGGGAACGGGAGTGACACGACGACGACCCCGAAGGATTTCCTTATATGGAAACTCCTAATGAATCCCCACTCATTTTTGGGACTATATAAACCCTTTGGTTTCTACCCTCGTTGGTTAAAAGCTATACAGTCACGCGTAGAGTAACGTCGTGTCACGCTCGTACAGAGTTGGTTAAATTTAGTAAGATCGAGCTAAAGTCTCCATCAGGACCATAGTTAACCTCATAGAATCCGCGAGTTCGGTTTATATTCTATTTGGTACTTTTGAAATAGCCACTCGTACGTCCCCGCATCGCCAGTGCGTCAACACCGTGCAACTACTGGTAACTTACACACTTTTATTTATTATTTAACCGCGACACTTACATTTGTACAATAATCAGTTATTGAATACACGAATGGTGTTCACGTGTAAATCGAGTCCATTTCGTTAAACCCATCTTTTACCCAGCGATCCTTGTAATATTAGTAGCACTCACCCACTGATACAGCTTTACCGCTCGAGTTGTATTAAACGTAAATTAAGAGTTACGAGGCATTACTAACATTTCCCGCGACTCCCTGATCTAGCATCAGGTTCGTTCGCAACCCTTCATCAAAAACAAAGCATCTTCTCCAACCCAGTGGCTCCCCGATTTCGCATCGGGTTCGTCCACGCAAACTTACCCTCCCACGGCTACCTGATTTCGCATCAGGTTCGTCTGTAAATCTACCAACTTCCTAACAGCTCCCTGGTTTCGCACCAGGTTCGTCTGTGAATAATCCAACCTCCTAACAGCTCCCTGGATTCGCACCAGGTTCGTCTGTGAACTCTATCCTAGTGACTCCCCGATTTCGCATCGGGTTCGTTCACGACGTTTCACCCTCCTGCGGCTCCCTGATTTCGCATCAGGTTCGTCCGCGTTTGACTCCATTCCTAGAGGCTCCCTGATTACGCATCAGGTTCGTCCTCGCCGTCAATAATCCTGGCGGCTCCCTGATTTCGCATCAGGTTCGTCCGCACACCTAACTAACAAACTCATAAACCGTATTCCTTGGGAAATACCCGTCTCGCCGGCCTCTCGCGTTGCCGCAGCCCCGGCTCGTAACACATGTGAAGTAAGTGGACAGAGTGGCAGCAATTGGATAGAGGTAATTAGAGGAGAAGGGACAACTTGGCTATTCTACAGGAGATAATAGGGAGAAGGAAAAGATGGGAAGAACCGGAAAGTGATAAAAGAAGATTATGCAATATAAAATAGATTAGGAAACAATTGTAAAATAGAAACAAATTTATAAGACACAGCATGATACATCAGAAGGGTAGGACTTACACTGACACAATCACAGGAATGAAATGGAAAGAGTATATGATCGTTAAATTGTAACGCAAAAGTGGGCAATAAATTAAATTGTTATTATTATTACTATTATATTTTTTCTTTTTATAATGCATTTTTATATTGAACTTTTATATTTTTATTTTTTTATTTCTTATTTTTATATTCTATTTATATTCTATTTTTATATTTTATCTTTTTTATATTATATTTATTATTTAATTGTATTTTCTTTTTTTATTCTTTTACTTTATTTTATTTTATTTTATTTTATTATTATATTATTTTTATTATATTTCTTCTTTAATTGTATTTTCTTTTAATTTATTATTATATTCTTTTTTATTATATTCCTCATTTAATTGTATTTTCTTTTACTTTATTATTTTACTTTATTATTTTATTTTATTTTCTTTTATATTTATATTGTTGTCACGTCCCGGGTGGAGGTCTTTTAGGGGACAATGACATGTGGGGTAGGAGTCAGGCGCGAATCTAAAATCCTGCACTCTGAAAGTCTTGGGGAATGTCAGGCGCGAATCTAAAATCCAGCACACTGAGGATTTGGAAGGAACCCAGGCGCGAATCTAAAATCCTGCACTCTGAAAGTTTTGGGGAATGTCAGGCGCGAATCTAAAATCCAGCACACTGAGGATTTGGGAGGATGGTCAGGCGCGAATCTTGAATCCAGTACTCTGAGGATTTTGAAAGGAACTCAGGCGCGAATCTTGAATCCAGCACTCTGAGGATTTGAAGGAACCCAGGCGCGAATCTTTAATCCAGCACTCTGAAGCTAGGGGGAGATCGGGCGCGAATCTTAAATCCAACACGCTAATCGACCAGGGAAGGTTTAAAAGGTGAATACACACCCGGGGAACACCCGTTAGAGCACCTTATGTTTGTTTTGATTTAAATGATAAGATTGACCGTTGCATTTATGTAAAGAATACCACGCGTATGGTTTCCGAGATTAGCACGGCTAATGCGAAAGTACGTTTGTAAACAGCGAATGCGCTCTCGCGTTTACTAACAGGAATCAGCTGTTGCGGCAGCCTGCCTTAGCTTGGAATCTTTATACCCCAAGGATGCACACAATAATTCGAAGCGTGATTCGAAACAAAGAGGTTTATTGGCTTTAAACATGAGTACGATAAAATGGTTAACGGTAATTAGCCACTATATAAGTATATGAACATGAAATACAATAGCTGATGATAATTACGTGAAATAATGATCGCAATAAGCGTATATATATAAGCAATAGATATGAATAGTAATACGAAATAGTCAATGATCGCAATAAGCGTATATATATAAGCAATAGATATGAATAGTAATATGAAATAATCAAAGATCGCAATAAGCATATACAGGGTGTCCCACCTAAGACTGGACAGCCGGTTTTCTCCTAAACTATTGGAGATAAAAATATATAAAAAATAGGGAATTGCATGGTTCGAGGGGGCCAATTAATTAGCGCGAACGAATTTTTTTATTGATTATTATTTTAAAAGATACGATGGTCAAGTTCGGTTTTTCAAATGGAACTATTTTTTTTGAGCACCTGAGTTGATAGTGCGTTCCAAGACAAATTCAATAAGCTTTAATGTTTACACTTTATTTTCACTGGTTTTTAAGATATTGCGCTTGCAAATTTACTGATTTTCACTGGAAGAAAACTGTCTGGTATAGCACGGACCGGGGACGGTTTTACTGGCTCCATGGGTGGCACTGCCTTTTGAAATAGATACCTACCTGCCAAAGGTCTACGCCAGGCCCAAAGGCTGGACAATTTTTTTCCGTCAGAAATGCTACATAGGTAGGTACATCTGCGGTATCGAGAAGCGCACCGTTACTTTTATTTCGCACTTGCTTCTACGCTCGGATGGCCGGTTCTTTTGGGAGGGATACAAGTTCGATTGGTTAGGTTAGGAGGAGTGAAAGTTGCTAGACTAAATTTCAATCATAGGGAGCAGATTGTACCAGAACCATTCGGATTTGCATTCCTCACAAACGGCTGCTCTCTTGAAGAGGCCCTCTTCACAGCAATGCCCACCTTCTCTCGCACGGAATACGTTAACGCTTGCTTTTGTTCTGATATTGAAGCTCGTGTTTATACTCGAGAGGACCACGCGTCGACAGCGGGCTACCCCTTTTCTTCCTGTGTCTCTCCACGAGCCGTGCTGACGGTGGATTGTAGGAGCGTAGATATCTGGATGCCAGTTATTGAATTCTGGAGACGATAGAAACATTTTAGCACAAAACACACATGTACTATAATTAAAGTAAATCGTATTCCTCTCGGGCAGGAGTACTGATAATGCTCGAACTTGCGCCCCACATTGCGCAGACCAATTACACGGAGGGTAGTCGGGTCACACACTGCCCAAATGATACAGGGTAATTCTGGAGCAACGCCCGTCAAGGAGATGCGCTGGCACCCCGTGGCGAGGACAGACCTTTGCATTGCCTCACCCGATTTTTATGTTTTTTTTTCCGGAAAAAGGTACGAATCCTGGGCCGAACGTAGCGAATTGAAGTCGACCCTCCGCAGTCGAGGGTGAATTATCCATTACAGCGTATTAAGAAACCCTTTTCTTCATCGTATCGAAAGGGAAGTGGTGCCAATGGATTCCTTATGTTTTTCTGACGAAAATCATACCAAATGTCATGCAAATCGGACTACTTTGACACAAGCTATTTGTATTCCCTATGTAAAAGTTGTCCGATTTACACGACATTTGTAATAATTTTCATCGGAAAACCCCAAGGAATCCATCGGCGACACTTCCATATGCATACGATAAGGAATAACGAATTGTTTTATTTCTTAAAAAGGTAGGTGCAGGCTGATTCTGGTACTGCGCCCGTCACCCCGTCGCGAGGACAACACCCCGCAGTGCCCATAGAATTTTATGGCTTTTTTTGGAAAAAGGTACGAATCCTGGGCCGAACGTAGCGAATTGAAGTCGACCCTCCGCAGTCGAGGGTGAATTATCCATTACAGCGTATTAAGAAATTCTTTTCTTCGTCGTATCGAAAGGGAAGTGGTGCCAATGGATTCCTTACGTTTTTCCGATGAAGATCATACCAAATTTTATGTAAATCGGACTATTTTTAACCAAGTCAAGTCAGCTTGAAATGATATAAATCGATATTCCATGGAATTTCCTTCATTATGGTCCGAATTACGTCGTTCTTAGTGACAGCTTTATCGGCGAAACATAAGGAATCGATACGTGTCGGTTTTGCAAAGATCTGATGAGAAATGCGCAAGTCGAAGATTTCTCACTTCTTATTAGGCACGCGAACCCCTTCGCGGGTGGAAAGCCTTAAATTCGGTCAGGCACTGCGACGGGTTGTCCTCGCCACGCGGTACCAGGCCGCCGCATCTCCTTGACGAGCGCTGCTCCTTAATTACCCTGTATCTGGTTAGGAAATAAAATAATTCTTTATTCTTTATCGTATGGACATGGTAGTGTCGCGGATGGATTCCTTGGGGATTTCCGATGAAAATCATGCCAAATATCGTGTAAATCGGACAAATTTTACATAAGGAATACAAATAGCTTGTGTCAAAGTAGTCCGATTTGCATGACATTTGGTATGATTTTCGTCAGAAAAACATAAGGAATCCATTGGCACTACTTCCCTTTCGATACGATGAAGAAAAGGGTTTCTTAATACGCTGTAATGGATAATTCACCCTCGACTGCGGAGGGTCGACTTCAATTCGCTACGTTCGGCCCAGGATTCGTACCTTTTTCCGGAAAAAAACCATAAAAATCGGGTGAGGCAATGCGAAGGTCTGTCCTCGCCACGGGGTGCCAGCGCATCTCCTTGACGGGCGTTGCTCCAGAATTACTCTGTATCATTTGGGCAGTGTGTGACCCGACTACCCTCCGTGTAATTGGTCTGCGCGAAGTGGGGCGCAAGTTCGATCATTATCAGTACTCCTGCCCGAGAGGAATACGATTTACTTTAATTATAGTACATGTGTGTTTTGTAATAAAATGTTTCTATCGTCTCCTGAATTCAATAACTGGCATCCAGATATCTACGCTCCTACAATCCACCGTCAACACGGCTCGTGGAGAGACACAGGAAGAAAAGGGGTAGCCCGCTGTCGACGCGTGGTCCTCTCGAGTATAAAGACGAGCTTCAATATCAGAAGAAAAGCAAGCGTTAACGTATTCCGTGCGAGAGAAGGTGGGCATTGCTGTGAAGAGGGCCTCTTCAAGAGAGCAGCCGTTTGTGAGGAATGCAAATCCGAATGGTTCTGATACAATCTGCTCCCTATGATTGAAATTTAGTCTAGCAACTTTCACTCCTCCTAACCTAACCAATCGAACTTGCATCCCTCCCAAAAGAACCGGCCATCCGAGCGTAGAAGCAAGTGCGAAATAAAAGTAACGGTGCGCTTCTCGATACCGCAGATGTACCTACCTAAGTAGCATTTCTGACGGAAAAAAATTGTCCAGCCTTTGGGCCTGGCGTAGACCTTTGGCAGGTAGGAATTTATTTCAAAAGGCAGTGCCACCCGTGGAGCCAGTAAAACCGTCCCCGGTCCGTGCTATACCAGACAGTTTTCTTCCAGTGAAAATCAGTAAATAAGCAAGGGCAATATCTTAAAAACCAGTGAAAATAAAGTGTAAACATTAAAGCTTATTGAATTTGTCTTGGAACGCACTATCAACTCAGGTGCTCAAAAAAAATAGTTCCATTTGAAAAACCGAACTTGACCATCGTATCTTTTAAAATAATAATCGATAAAAAAATTCGTTCGCGCTAATTAATTGGCCCCCTCGAACCATGCAATTCCCTATTTTTTTTATATTTTTATCTCCAATAGTTTAGGAGAAAACCGGCTGCCCAGTCTTAGGTGGGACACCCTGTATATATTGTTTTTTTATATTGTGTTGTATTTAGGAATTGGAAAGTGGTAATTAGAGGAGAAGGGAAAAACTTGGCTATTCTACGGAAGATAATAGGGAGAAGGAAAAGATGGGAAGAACAGGAAAGTGATAAAAGAATATTATGCAACATAAAATAGATTAGGAAACACTTGTAAAATAGAAAAATATTGTTAGAACACAGCCGGATACATTAGAAGGGCAGGACTTACACCTACACAATCACGGGAATGAAATAGAAAGTGTATATGATTGTTAAATTGTAACACAAAAGTGGACAATAAATTAAATTATTATTATTATTGTCACGTCCCGGGTTGAGGTCTTTTAGGGGAATGACATAGTTGGGGTTGGGGTAGGTTGAGAGAAGGTTTTGGCACGAAAGTTGATTTCGCGGCACAAAGCAGGGTAGGATTCTTGGCACGAAAGTTGATTTCGCGACACAAGCAGGGTAGAAGTCTTGGCACGAAAGTTGATTTCGCGGCACAAGCAGGGTAGTATTCTTGGCACGAAAGTTGATTTCGCGACACAAGCAGGGTAGGAGTCTTGGCACGAAAGGTGATTTCGCGACACAAGCAGGGTAGGAGTCTTGGCACGAAAGTTCATTTCGCGGCACAAGGCAAGAAGGAATGTTTCGGCACGAAAATTGATTTCGCGACACAAAGCGACCAGGGAAGGTTTTAAATGATTGTTGTGTATTTAAATGACACCCGTTAGAGCACTTTGTTTTGGTGTGGTAATTGGATTTACTGTTGCATTCATATAAGAAGCTACACGTAATATTTCCGAGAAATATGTCCAGACGTATGGCTATACGCGGGCCATGCAAAAGTACGTTGGTAAACACTGTAAGAACACTTGAGTTCGCGAACCGAGATCAGCTGTTGCAATAGCTTATTTGGGTTTGGAGCCTTCGTAACAAGAGGATAAACACAATAATGCGAAGCGTGATTTAAAGTAAAGCGGTTTATTAACCTTATGGACCCATCTTTTACCCAGCGATCCTTATAATATTAGTAGCACTCACCCACTGATACAGCTTTACCGCTCGAGTTGTATCAAACATAAATTAAGAGTTACGAGGCATTACTAACATTTCCCGCGACTCCCTGAGCTAGCATCAGGTTCGTTCGCACCCCTTCATCCAAAACAAAGCATCTTCTCCAACCCAGTGGCTCCCCGATTTCGCATCGGGTTCGTCCACGAAACCTTACCCTCCTACGGCTCCCTGATTTCGCATCAGGTTCGTCCGTATCCTACAGCTCCCTGATTTCGCATCAGGTTCGTCTGTAAATCTACCAACTTCCGAACAGCTCCCTGGTTTCGCACCAGGTTCGTCTGTGAACTCTATCCTAGTGACTCCCCGATTTCGCATCGGGTTCATTCACGACGTTTCACCCTCCTGTGGCTCCCTGATTTCGCATCAGGTTCGTCCGCGTGTGACTCCATTCCTAGAGGCTCCCTGATTTCGCATCAGGTTCGTCCTCGCCGTCAACAATCCTAGCGGCTCCCTGATTTCGCATCAGGTTCGTCCGCGCACCTAACTAACAAACTCATAAACCATATTCCTTGGGAAATACCCTTCTCGCCGGCCTCTCGCATTGCCGCAGCCCCGCCTCGTAACAGAACTGGTGACAGAGGTGGGATGCTACTGCATTGAAATCGCTGTAAAAATTTGGGTTTTTAAATACGTTAAAATCACTCGTAATTTATTATTGACAATATACTAGTTTTCGCTAGTCGAGTCACCTAAGTAATTTTCAAAATGACAAACGCACAGGCTAACGTCTCTTCTAACGACATTATGAACCTGACAGTTTCAATTGCAAACTCAATGTCACTCTTGACACAACGGACATGTATATACTGAACATTACAATGTCAATTCCGACCTTCGACGGTGAGAGTCCATCCTTGATGCGCTTTGCACAAAATGTGAAGACGGGTTAACTTTGATTCCTGAGGGTACGGAAGCTGAGTATCTTGCCATAATATTAACGAAACTGATCGGTCCGGCACGTAGGTGCACGTTAGAGCACAAATTGAACTCTGTTAAGGTCTTAGTACAACATCTAAAAAAGAGATTCGCGCCGGAAAGAAGTTTGTCATACTTTCAAGTAGAAATCGCGAAACTACATATTTGCGAAGGAGAAAGTCTGCGACAATACGTAGACAGAACAAGTCATCTATTTTATTGTGCGCGCGGAGCTATTCGGGAAAGGTATCTGGATCATGCTGAAGATTTCGTCAAAGAAATGGAAAAGGACGTTAAAGAAAACTTCATCGACGGTTTACCGGATCGAATTTCCTGGAAAGTGTCGGCTCAGTATCAAGCCATTCAAACGCTTGAACTAGCTTACGACGCCGTGCTACAGATAGATAGAAGATTAAGGAATCGACGACAGTCACCGCGTAATGAATCACCCTCCAGGTGGTCTCGTCGAGACCATTACACTGAAGATTCTCGCCACCACGACCGCGAAGTGTCATACCCGCACTCTCCGAGTAGATACGACCAGAATAGGGATCGGTCTACCAAAACATCTGGCTTTGAAGAGGAACGAGAAGGACGGACATGCACGACGGCCTGGACCTTGCGTCACCGGAGCCCCTCGAAGTCCTCTTCTTATCGCTCCGACTCATCGTACGCAGATGATGGAGAAAAATATTATTCCATTTTAAAAAATCCGGACAAAAATCGTAAGCCGAGTTTATATTGCTGGCATTGCGGTACGACCGGGCATGACGGAAAATCCTGTAGGAAACATCCGCGTGGCTCGAAATATCAACGAGACTCGCGAGATTCATCTGTCGAATCAAACAAATCTTTAAACTTCGATCGCGCTCAACGTATAGGCGACGCGATGAGCGGAAACAAAGAAGCTCGCCAAAGGACAGTCCGCTTCGAAGAGGAAACCTCGTCAAAGAAGCACCTGCCCCAAGCATCAAAACCAAGGTTCCAGAACTGGAGTCAGGAACGAGAGAATTCTTGATTGATGGTGGAGCATCCGTAAAGGGTATAGCCGGTTAAGATGGTCAAATGTGCCCCTCAACCGAATTCAAATCACGATGAGTCATTCGAAAGCTTATAAAAAAAGAATGATTTCTGTCAAGTTTCAACTTCGTATCTCGACCCGGGGGGTAGTAAAGGGTAAAAATAGAAAATCAGGTTTTTGCCGAATTTCTCCTATACCAGCGGATGAAAAATTTTGGAAAAATTCAGAGACATGTCTGTTATCGGTGCACATATTAGGGAATCGCGTCAGATTTTTAAATTGAAAAACCAAGCTGTGAAAAATAGAAAACGCCAAAAAATTCTGAAAAATGCCGATTTTGTACCGAAGTAGTCTTGATACTATAATTATATTTTTACTATAAGTCCGCATCGTTGTTACTATTGTCTTGAATTTTTTTCAGATTTTTCAATTTGGTGCGCCGCAGTTAAAAAAATTAAAAACCGATTTTTTCGCCGTTTTTTCCGTGTCAGAGTAAATAATAGGTCGAACTTTCGTACATACTTTATGGAATAAGCCTTTTATGCAATCTTCAACGTCTTTACATGCAGCAAAACAGCGTAGAAATTAAACGAACTAAACATGCTGTGCCATTACAGTCTAAAATGTCTATCATATTTTCAACGGCGTCAATGGCGCAGCGGTAAAGTGTCCGACTGTTGAATCGCTGCGAACTTTTTGAACGTAGGTTCAAGCCTCGGAACTTCTAAGTTCCACAGGGTCATTTTTTTTCACATTAATTATGTATTTTTTCGATTTCTAGCTATATGACAATGATCGATATTTGTATACAAATGTTTTAAAAACATATTAAAATTATTTCAATAGTTGAAAACTATTGTTAGGTATCATGCCAATTATAGCATTGTTTAACTTTTGAATTTTGGAAACAAGAAAGAGTTGTATGATCTATAAGAAGAGGCGAAATAATTACAAAATAACACACAATTGTTGCTGCAATCCATCCACAATTGTTAAAGGTAAGAGATTGGAAAATCAATTTCATATAATATTAATTTAGTGCAGGGAATGTTACAACAATACTGTAATTGACGGCATACTTGATCAGAGAAACGGTGGCATTAAAATCTTCTCAAGTCATGTTTATGTATATTTCAATTATTAAAATATTTTTAATGTTTTTAAAACATTTGTATATAAATATCGACCATTGTCATATAGCTAGAAATCGAAAAAATACATAATTAATGTGAAAAAAAATGACCCTGTGGACTTAGAAGTTCCGAGGCTTGAACCTACGTTCAAAAAGTTCGCAGCGATTCAACAGTCGGACACTTTACCGCTGCGCCATTGACGTCGTTGAAAATATGATAGACATTTTAGACTGTAATGGCACAGCATGTTTAGTTCGTTTAATTTCTACGCTGTTTTGCTGCATGTGAAGACGTTGAAGATTGCATAAAAGGCTTATTCCATAAAGTATGTACGAAAGTTCGACCGATTAGTTACTCTGACACGGAAAAAACGGCGAAAAAATCGGTTTTTAATTTTTTTAACTGCGGCGCACCAAATTGAAAAATCTGAAAAAAATTCAAGACAATAGTAACAACGATGCGGACTTACAGTAAAAATATAATTATAGTATCAAGACTACTTCGATACAAAACCGGCATTTTTCAGCATTTTTTGGCGTTTTCTATTTTTCACAGCTTGGTTTTTCAATTTAAAAATCTGACGCGATTCCCTAATATGTGCACCGATAACAGACATGTCTCTGAATTTTTCCAAAATTTTTCATCCGCTGGTATAGGAGAAATTCGGCAAAAACCTGATTTTCTATTTTTACCCTTTACTACCCCCCGGGTCGAGATACGAAGTTGAAACTTGACAGAAATCATTCTTTTTTTATAAGCTTTCGAATGACTCATCGTGATTTGAATTCGGTTGAGGGGCACATTTGACCATCTTAACCGGCTATACCCATTAGAAGTAATCACCGCCCAGGGAGAAAAAGCTACGATAAGCTCTCGGGAAGAAATCGACCTAACCGGAATCACAACTACTCCAATTCATACTTTAGGAACAACAATTCTTCATATCCACGAAGCTCCCGCAGTTTTCTATGTGGTAAAAGAGCTTGCAATAGAAGCAGATGGACTAATAGGAAGCCCATTTTTAAAACAGGAGGAGGCCGAAATTTCCTATTACCATGGGACTTTGGTATTAAAAAATAAACCAACCCGACCTCTGCGTTTTTCAAATTATCAGGACATACTTCAAACTACCAAACTATCGACGTCGACCAAACATCGTATTGAACCTAGGACGTCGCAACAGATTGCTATAACAATAGCAAACCCGAGGATTAGGGAAGGGTATTTACCACGTATCAAGACTCTCGAGCATCTCTACATAGGAGAAGCAGTTGTGAAAAACAATGAAGGGAAGTGCTACGTTATGGCAACAAACACTAGCGATGAACCCCTGGACGTGGAGATAGAACCACAAACTTTGGAGCCGTTTGATATCTTCAGTTCGACAGATGAAGATTTTTACTCAGCTGCAGAACACCCGTCAAATTTTAAAACAAACGAAGATAGAAAACAAAAATCTTGGAAGCTCTGATCACCAAACATTTGAACAAGGAGGAACTAGATTTCGTTATAAATTTAGTTAGAGAATTTCCCGACCGATTTTATCTTCCTGGAGATAAACTCGGTAAGGCTTCCGACTTTAAACATTCAATCTATACATCCAGCGATATTCCAATCAACACGAGACAATATCGATACCCTCTCATTCATCAAAAGGAAATTCAAAAACAAATCAGCGCTTTATTATCAAATGGTATAATTACACCTTCCAAATCTCCATATAACTCACCTTTATGGATTGTACCGAAGAAAGAAGATGAAAACGGAGTAAAACGTTGGCGACTGGTAATAGTCGCCAACGTTTTACCACGGTCTCAATGAAATAACAATTTCCGATAAGTACCCGTTGCCTCAAATTACCGAGATTTTAGATCGATTAGGAGGAGCAAAATATTTCTCAGTCTTTGATCTCGCTAGTGGATTTCATCAAATAGAAATGGATCAGAAAGATAAAGCGAAAACAGCATTCACCACTCCAAATGGACATTATGAATTCTCTCGAATGCCTTTCGGATTAAAGAATGCACCACCCACCTTTCAACGTCTGATGGATCAAGCACTCACTGGACTTCAAGGAACAGACCTCTTTGTTTACTTGGATGACATAGTGATCTTCGCATCATCATTACAGGAACATAATATTAAAGTCAAAAAGTTATTAAATCGCCTTCGAGAACATGGATTAACCCTTCAGACCAAGAAGTGTCAATTCCTGCGAAAGGAAGTTGCATACCTTGGACACATTATTTCAAAGGAAGGAGTAAGATCTGATCCTAGGAAACTAAAGGCTGTTCAAGATTTTCCCACACCCACAACGCAGAAGAACATTCAACAATTCTTGGGCCTTGTAGGATATTACCGAAGATTCGTACTTAATTTCACCACAAAAGCAAAACCTTTGATTAACCTATTAGGAAAACGCATCAAATTCAAATGGGCAGAAAAACAAGACCAGAGTTTTAAGCAATTACGTAATGAACTTTGTCAACAACCCATATTACAATACCCAGATTTCAGTAAACCGTTTATTGTAACAACAGATGCATCTGATTACGCTATTGGAGCTGTTCTTAGCCAAGGAGACGTAGGAAACGACCTGCCGATTGCCTATGCATCCCGCAGCTTAAATAAACCAGAGAAGAACTATTCAGCTACTGAAAAGGAATGTTTGGCCATTGTTTACGCCGTAAGATACTTCAGACCTTACATCTACGGAACCCCATTCACCCTCGTTACAGATCACAGACCACTGGTCTGGCTACACTCTGTCAAGGACCCCACTTCAAGACTAATGAAATGGAAACTCAGACTCTTAGAGTACGAGTATCAGGTTGTCCATAAATCCAGAAAAACGAATAAGAACGCAGACGCACTTTCGCGCAACCCAGTTTCTGCCTGCATACTATTTATTCCACGAGGACCCCAGGATCCTGACATCAAAGTCCAGATACCGAAAACAGACGCTAACACCGAGACAATTGGGCACCGCATACAAAATCGACCTAAAACACGGGCGACAAGTAGCAGCTCAGATGAAATAGAAGAGACCGCACGTGGGAACGTTCAACATTCTCCGGTAATACACAAGAACCGATCTTTTCCCAGTTTATCTCAAGAGGTAACGATGCCAGATGAACGCCAGGAGACCATAAACACTTTTTCGCCCGCAGCAAATTCCACTCAAATCGTCCCTCTAGATAAGGACCAGACCGTATTTGACAATCTGATATCCTTTGAGGAGCCGCTCGAAAATACTGTAATAGAAAATGCAAGAAACGTTCAACAAGATTTACTCAGTACATCACAGGTATCATCAGAAATCATGGATGAACCTTTGCAACCCTCAATAAACCAGCTACCTGCAGGAGCCATGACTGAAGCAAGCGCAGAACAACCACCTGACAGCAGGGCAACCGTCTTTGACCGCACGCTTGACCCTTACCCATTTTTCACATCCGTACATGAAGCAACAAATTTCACCCCGTACGAATTAATCTTTGGAAAGCCAGCTCGAGAACCAAGCTCTTTTCCAACCGGTGAAAAACTAAAGTCGTATGGAGACTACTTAATAGAATTGATAACGCATATGACTAATATTCGCAATATAGCTTCTGATAATCTAAATAAAGCAAAAATCCGCTCGAAAGGCTATTATGACGCTCGCGCAAAACCAGCAACATTTAACGTAGGCGACTCTGTCTACGTACTCAAGGAACCGCGCACTAGTAAATTTGATCCACATTACATTGGACCGTACCAGATAATAGACGTGATGGACCTGAACAACGTAGTACTACAAACACGTCATAAGTTAATTACAAAGCATCAGGACAAATTTAAACTCGCTTATTCTTCATCCACGGCAAAACGATAAGCCGACCGTCTGCCCAAATATGGTCCCTACCACCTTGCTCTCGAGACATACCCTGGCAAGCAGTCAGGGTCTACCTGAGGGGTACTCAACACCTTCCAATCGCCGCCCCTGCAAACAACAATCAGCACGGAGATGCTGATGGGGAACAGAAGGATGGCATCACTGTAACGCTGACGCTGGACCGACCACCCGGACAACCATCACCGGACGTCATCGAACACTGGCTGGAGATCGGCTACGTGGTGCCCAGCGACAGCTAAAAAACTCTTACACCCTGCAACACCTAGCGAAAAGTACACTAATCACACCACACTACACCCGACAATTCTCATTTACACTTTTGTTTATAAAAGGATTTGTGGGGCGTTTTTCATTCTTTTGAAAAGCATCACGAAAATGGCGATGTTTTGTCTAAGGGGGGAGATGTTACGTATGTGGAATCTTCCCATACACCACTCTCAACCACTTTCGAGCTCGCTTCTGAGAAGGGAAAACGCCCTAAAATCCTTTTGCTTATCATACACCACTAAGGGGGGTCATGATTTCGACCATCTGGATCACGACCATGGGAACGGGAGTGACACGACGACGACCCCGAAGGATTTCCTTATATGGAAACTCCTAATGAATCCCCACTCATTTTTGGGACTATATAAACCTTTGGTTTCTACCCTCGTTGGTTCAAAGCAGTACATTCACGCGTAGAGTAACGTCGTGTCACGCTCGTACAGAGATGATTAAATTTAGGAACATCGAGATAAAGTCTCCGTCAGAATCATAGTTAACCTCATAGAATCCGCGAGTTCGGTTTATATTCTATTTGGCACTTTTGAAATAGCCACTCGTACGTCCCCGCATCGCCAGTGCGTCAACACCGTGCAACTAGTGGTAATTAACTACACTATTTATTATTTCATCGCGACACTTACATTTCTATCATAATTGATTATTGAATACACGAATGGTGTTCACGTATAAATCGAGTAAATTCGTTAAACCCATCTTTTACCCAGCGATCCTTATAATATTAGTAGCACTCACCCACTGATACAGCTTTACCGCTCGAGTTGTATCAAACATAAATTAAGAGTTACGAGGCATTACTAACATTTCCCGCGGCTCCCTGATCTAGCATCAGGTTCGTTCGCAACCCTTCATCCAAAACAAAGTATCTTCTCCAACCCAGTGGCTCCCCGATTTGGCATCGGGTTCGTCCACGAAACCTTACCCTCCTACGGCTCCCTGATTTCGCATTAGGTTCGTCCGTATCCTACAGCTCCCTGATTCCGCATCAGGTTCGTGTGTAAATCTACCAACTTCCGAACAGCTCCCTGGTTTCGCACCAGGTTCGTCTGTAAATAATCCAACCTCCTAACAGCTCCCTGGTTTCGCACCAGGTTCGTCTGTGAACTCTATCCTAGTGACTCCCCGATTTCGCATCGGGTTCGTTCACGACGTTTCACCCTCCTGCGGCTCCCTGATTTCGCATCAGGTTCGTCCGCGTGTGACTCCATTCCTAGAGGCTCCCTGATTTCGCATCAGGTTCGTCCTCGTCGTCAACAATCCTAGCGGCTCCCTGATTTGGCATCAGGTTCGTCCGCGCACCTAACTAACTAACTCATCAACTATATTCTTTGGGAAATACCCTTCTCGCCGGCCTCTCGCGTTGCCGCAGCCCCGGCTCGTAACACTAGCGTACAACACATGCAGGTTGTTGGGGAGGGTGAAGAAAAAACATTTATGCATTAAAAATGTTTATATTTTATTTATGCAATTCTCCCTATTATTTAAACCACCAGTTGAATATTTTAAATACATTTTGCAAGGCACAGTGCTTTGCGTGTCTACCACTTCGTAGAGTATTAACTACATTTAGCTTATTTAGAGATTTTATATCCTCGTAGTCAATGTCCAGCGTCTCAATGAACACGTCCGCTCTTGTGTTTTCGTCGAGGAAATCCGCAAGCCAGTCGCGGTCCTGCAACCCTTTAACGTATACGATATGGGATGCGTCATCTTCTGCATCGATCGCATCAGCCACAGCTTTCGAAATTAGATGTTTGGCCATACCGTATGGAACGTCTCCATCGTCCCAACGTAGTCCATGATCTTTTGCCACCAACCACCGGATGCTTGATTTGTGGGATTTCCCAAGAAGATATTGTGGCATCGGACTCCCGAAAATATAATGCGAGAGAATTGTTCCCTTTCGTAGGATAGCCACTTCCTTGACGACAAATCTTCCATCAACGATGAACCCTTGCACGTCAACAAATGTTGGTACGACCATTATCGGTACAATTTAGAGGTCAGTTCGCTTCCAAGACAGACGCGAGAATGTAGCTTTTCTCGTAAAGCATCTCGATTTTCACGATGAAATTTTGGTATAATTTTGACACATGAGACAGCAGGCAAGTAGCGTGGTAAATTAATTCATTTTGCGCACTACGTTTGTCAGTGGATTGTATTCAACCACCCGATCGTGCAGAATCAGACACTAGGCCGTAGTATTTGCCGGCACATTCTCTTTACACTCGAATTCTAGTCGCTCGTCCACGATGCCATTCTTGATCGACTCATTTTGTCGCAAGCAATCAATCACCACGAGGGGACCAAATTGAAAAAATTCAGCCACGGTGAATAATGCCTCGTTGCAACTATGTCCATAATAAGATTTACGGAATCGCGTATACATGTGAAACAAGATGGCATGCTTATTCTTGTCAAAGTCCAAGTTCAGATCATCATATGGGTAAAATTCCGAGTTGAGAAAAAGTTTTACATTTGTCAATTTACAGTCGTTGAACCGTGTAACATCTTCAGTCATCACATTTTTTCGATCAGTCTGTAGAACAAGGATAATGCATCGCGGCTTCTCCAGCTGCGCAGATGCCTTCAGGGCCACGAATGCTTGGTTGTGCTCTGTAAAAGAGGATACTCCTACAGATCACACGAGTGAAAATAAATGCTCAGGTTTTGTCCACTTTCCAAAGCATGTAGCAATGATAGCTTATTAATGTCGTTCAGCGTCACATAAGGCATCCGCCATTGCACTTTAAGTAATTCAATTTCTGGTTCCAACATCGGCGATCCTATTAGAGAATTGTTATCGTTGCGCGATCGTATTAAAATCAGTTCATGACGCGTATTAATAATTATGCGTTTGTAGTCCTCAGAAAATCCCATCAAATATTTGAGTGGGATGCAAAAATTGAAATAATTTTCCACTATTAGCCCATCGCGTCGTTTCAAGCCGCATCCGGCATTCTCCATATTTTTGTCTTCACCACATGTCAGCGATATATAGTTTTTAAGTGTGCTCGTTATTCTAACGTTTCTGTTGCGGTCAATCTCCACACCATTCAGCTCGTATCGAATCTCATCAAATAAGAACGCCATGCAATTATTTCCCAACATCACCGTTAATGCATCATTTGGCTTATTTATCTTCAATTTCCCCTCCACATAGAGGAAACTGTTAGAAAATAAGTGTGTGTACATTTGTATTGTACGAACGACTGTATGAGAATGTCAGGTTCCCCCACTCCAGAGTGCCGGGGAGTGTGTCGCTAAACGAGCCGAAGAAGGCAGAATCGTCTAAGACGCAATGAGGCAACCAATGTACTGCGATTATACTAATTATATATAAGTGTCTATTATATTATATAAAGCATCTCATAGTAAAGTATATTTAACAGAAACATTCACATGGCAATGTGTATAAATCCTGCTGCTGTATAGGTATTCTTATCTCATGGCTGTATCCCAACATTGTGTTGACGTATGGATTGTATGTGTGAGTCTCGAGCTTGACGATGCTATCATGAAACGTCGGCTTCCCTCCAATGCTTAGAATGTCAGTCATTTTTGTTTCAACTTATATGCGCACAATGTATCCCAATGATTTAAAAAATGCAATGTTCGCAGCACTGAACCTCTTCTTTTTAGCGTGATCAGAGCTGTTGCAGTTGTTGTTGTTGTTGTAAACAATTTCACCTGGAAGAAACGGGTTTCTGAAGTCGTTCAACGCAAGCATCTCACTCGTTCGCACCACGTGTATTATCGCCGTCGTCGTACGTGCAGTCTAATGGTAATCTCTTCACCTCGAAAATCGAGCAACCGTCCGACTTGATCCACAACGCGTATCGTTAGATCCGTAATGACCCGTGCGGTGATTGGAAGGTAAATGATTTGTGCGGGCGTTTCCGATATTTTATATCCTGGAGGGAATCTCGGAGGAAATTCGTGTATCGTATGTATACGCCTCTCATTGTTGTACGCGCCAGCGGTCACGCTACATTCTACGCGAATAATGTCCACGTTCATGATATTAATTGGATCATCCGATTCGTACCACAGCCCTGGTTCTAATACCCGCTTCGTCGAGAACCCCAGTAGCGATCCAATGTTATTGGGCTTTGTAAAATCTACGGCGAACGAGCAGTACAGCTCGCTTTTCATAGTGTTGTTGTTGGGACGCAACACTATAGGATACACATCGTTGTCACCTCCATCGTTGTTGCCATCGGTGCCACCGAGATTTTGTGGATATCGCTCAAGTAATCGATGCTTCAAACACCTGGCAATGGCGTCTAGTTCGTAGGAGCCGTGGGGAATCGTAATGTATTCATGAGTAGTATCAATGCTGTTGTTAATGTCATAGTTCACGACGAAGTAGAATTTATCGTTGCTCGAGTCGATGTTCGGTATTTTATGATAAATTTCAAAAGGTTGTTAGACCAAGCTCGTAATCATCGTCGCTCAAATTTATGGGTGGAAAGTAGCTCACCGCGAGGGTGCTACTCTTGCCGGTTAGAATGAATGTTAACAACATATTCCGAGCTGTACGACTCGATTAGTACTGAATCATAGTGGTGGGAAGTCAATCCTTAAGTTTGGCGCCGATCGTTTGTAGAAAGCGCAGACATAGTTGTCCACAAGTGCTCTGATTGTACTTCTGATAAGACGTTCAATTGTATTCGATTTTCACGCCATCTTTATACAGATATTGTACCAATTCCTTAGGCGGTCGAAGATTCCCAAAACTGTCAATATATATAGCTCGACACCCTCTCTTCGCATATGCCACCCAATGAGTCCCCGACCCCTCGACATTGTCCAAATTTACGATACCGATCTCGTTTCGACGTACTCCTCTGGCTGGTAGTGCATTGCGCATAAAAACACCTCTAAAGAATGGAATGTGCATACGTTTTGCCAACTCCTCCAATTGTGCATCGGTAGTTACACCTACGGGCATTTTTATTTTCTTTTCGACGTTTTTTTTTCTTTTCGATATTCCCTGTTCGCGCTTGTATGGTGCGAGATAAAGTCCGCGACCTTCCATGGAGTGATTATGACGTTGCATTTCCTGTCGCTGATGCTGCGCCGCCTTATTATCGTTTACCGCCTTGGCGATCCCCGCCGCCCCACCAACTAACGATCCGAGAACACCTAGCAGCGGGAGAAGTGGTAATATACCACCCCGTTTTGCAACCGCAAGAATTCGCTTTTGCGATGCTCTCTTTGCAGTCCTTTTGCGAGTTTTTGTTTTCATCCCCATTCCGATTTTCGTCTTGGCCTTCATAACTATCGAAACAGCTGTAGCAGCATCTCTTTCACCCAGAGTCGAGTCTCGCGCAACGATGCGTTTTCGCGCTTTGTCAGCGAGAACGTTATCTGCTGCGTGCCTTTCACCGAGTTCGTTGCTACGCGCATACGCAATATCGTGCTCGCGACACGCTGCATCCAACGGATTGATGCCTTGATCACCTCTAGCCAATCGCTTTGCCAGACGAGTTCCTGGACCGCAAAACTGATATCCCGGGATATGTAATTCGATAGATAGCGCGTTTATAACCTTTCTTTACTCTCTTCGGCGACAATTCGCTACAGTTTTTAATCAATGGTGCTGGACCGTCGATATGCGTTCGCTGCCAAGGGCGATTATAATGTTCCAGACACCGACGATACTGCTGAATCTCAGAATCGGTTTTTAAATGCTCCGGGAGTCGATCCCACAACTGATCAATGTGTCTGTTAAACTCTCGCAGTAGAATAATCTTTGGTATATATTTCAACTGCTCAGCGGTTAGGTCTCGAATATCACAATTATCCAACAGGACCAGAAGCATTTTAAATACTGAACTGTTTTGTTTCGGCGCGGACCTATAAATAGGGCGCGTCGCCGGTTCGATGTATTAAAAGCAATTTCGCGGTTTGCAGAGAGGATGCGATTCGTGCCACAACTTGTAACGATACGCGTGACAAATTTTGACGATAAATTGCAAATGATGTCCTTGAAAACAAGACGCAGACATGGTAGCATGCTACCAAACACTATCCGCTGCGTTAGTTATGGCCCATCGAGTTGTGGAAAGACCGACGTGCTGGTGAGCTTGTTGGAAAGTCTTCACGGCGTCCGCTTTGAGAACGTGTACGTGTGTTCCAAGTCGTTGCAACAGCCGAAATATCAGTATTTGGAGAATTTATTGACACCGATAGATGAAATTGGTTACTTTACGCTTTCGAATAACAGTGACGTCATCCCACCGTGCGAATCGCTTCCGAATTCTATTTTTATCTTTGATGACGTCGCATGCGATAAGCAAGATACGATAAGGGAATATATTACAATGGGACGCCACTCGAACGTGGACAGCTTCTATCTCTGTCAGACGTATTCACAGATTCCGAAACATCTTATACGCGACAACGCGAATCTACTGATTCTGTTTAAGCAGGATGGTACCATCTTGAAACATGTGTACAGCGATCACGTAAACACTGACATGTCTTATGAGGATTTCTGCGCTTTGTGTCGTAATTGTTGGCAACGGTATAGTGTCGTAGTAATAGACAAGGATAGCGCGATGTCCAATGGACGTTATAGAAAGAGATTTAATGAGCTTGCAGTACCGTGAGATGGTCAATTGTCATCAACACGTTGGTGAAAAAACAACATCTGCGATACAACGATGCTTGATATCGATAGTCTGGAGATTAAGGATCCTGAGAGACAAGCGAAGGAAATTGCAAAAACCAGTGAAGCCATTCTCAAGAAACATCAGGCTTTGAAGACTGGCAAGATGGAGGAAGATATCGCGTTGGAAAGATACTTTAAACCTATTGTCGAACCATTAAAACATATTGTGGAAAATACCGCAGCGGCAGATGTTGTCAAATCGTCGCTGATGAGCACAGACGTTGAAGGGAATGAAACATTAACGCCTAAAACAAAAATCCAGTCGAAAGGGAACACACCACGCAAGACAAAGAGGAAACCACACATGTCATCGGAATATTCTCTCGTAACCTCCACACCAGTTCAATCCAAGCGAAAACGGCGGAATGCTACATCAAACGATTCTCTGGTTCCACCAACGCCAATAAATACAATTCCTCATGTACAATCGCTCTCAACCATTGATGATGACGTTTTTGAAACTAGTCTTGACGAGTCGTTTACAACATCTGTTACACCTCAACTCCAAACATCCGAGGGTCAAGAACCGTTCCGCAACTATTTCGGTCCGCTGGGGCAGACATACATGAGCACAATCCTAAGTGGTGATAGGGATACAGCAATGGGCTATGGGTATGGCGTATACTTTGGCAATAGTGGAACGATGTTTGGGGATAAGGCTTTCGATATAGACAAGGATGACAATGTAATCAGAGATGGTGTAAGATACAGAGGACCGTCCGGTCTTTACGAACTGATTTTCAAGAGAATTCCCGACGATGCCCTGTACACCGATGCCGACAAACAAAAATATAAAAGTATATTGCTGACGACGAATGCACACAGACGCGGTCATAACGCTAAACACCCCATATTAAGCAACAAGGAATACAAGTACAAACATGTAATTGCGCCGCTACTCCCTCGTGCATCGGCAAGTACAGCAGGGAAAGGTCTAAGGACATCGCGAGCCATGGTGGTAAATGATAACAAGATCGATTACGTGCACTGGGACGATCCCAACAAACTGGTAGATCGATTGCCTTTGCTGGAAGCGTCGCGTCAGGCGGGTAATAACTCTCATGACCCTGAAATTCTATCTATTTACGAGGAACTCCAAGAGATAGGTCTCATTATATAAAACCGCGCGCCGATGATATGCATAGTATGCATTGAGATGCCGATCAACAAGTTTGGGGTATTGTTCGAGTAGAGTGTAGCAGCTAAAATGGACTATTACAAATGGAGTGGTTTGCTTCGAAATTACATGCGAGATTACGCACTTTGTGTGGCTGGTGCCGACTTTGATGCAAAATCACGCAAGATACGACGTGTAGTTCAGGCGGTAAGGCCGATACCGATGCCGTCAATAAACTATACATGGAAAAGAGCATTAAACTTTTGAGGTTGCAAAACAGCGTTCAAAAGATATCGCAGGCGTCGAATTCTATCCCACAGCAGCGCTGCGAAGGAGAATCATGCGAGACGGTTGAACTTGTCCAGAATTTCCTCGGGTCGATTGGGAGCACATAATGCACGTACACGATAATTATCGCATCATTCGTGTCAAAGACACCTCTGCGATCAAAAATGCAGCCATTTTCGAAATCCAAGAGTAAAGAAAACCACGGCCACAATAAGCGACAACTCGTTGCATGCTCCAGCTCGAAGACATTTCCCGCGGAGGCGCGTCATAGTGTATGCATACGATGATCTGTAGCAAGCTGACATTGTAGAAATGCGTCCATACTCGCGATTTAACCAGGGTCACCACTACATACTCGCCGTCATCGATGTGTTGAGCAAGTATGCATGGGAGTTGCCGCTCAAAACTAAATGTGGTGCTGAGGTGACTAAAGCGTTTGCAAAGATATTTAGATATCGATATCCGAAAAATTTGCACACTGATCAAGTTGGGCGAGTTTGTGCGCATGAGCAAATTTAAACCCATCTTCGATAAAGGCTATACGCCGAATTGGACAACGGAGGTGTTCAAGATAGCCAAAGTACAGGCAACTAATCCTGCGACGTATCTGCTCGTCGATTCCTGTGGAAAACCTGCTGCCGGAGGATTCTATGAACACGAGCTGCAATGCGTCAGCGATCCTGATGTATATCTAGTGGAAAAAGTGTTCCGTAGAAAGGGGGATAAGGTATATGTCAAGTGGTTGGAGTTTGATAAATCACACAATTCTTGGATAAATAAAAATAATGTATTGTAAAATAATAAATAATAATAATACATGGTTCAAATAAATACAATGATACATACACATATACAATAGTGGACACTTTTATTTTTACATAATAATTCCAATATTTATAATAATGTGTTAATAAATACAATTTCTATTCTACAATGGTATATTATAATGTCCCCAGGGCAGAGTGTCGGCCGAATCGGGTACGATATGCCGTTTGTCATCGTACGGACTTAGAGCGATTTTAGATTCTGAAATGATGTACACTTTGTGCAATTTAGACCGAATGCATGATTGTCTGCGAACCATTTCGATCTCCCTTTGCAAACACTGCGCGTAGTCGTCGAAAGTTATTGTCCTGGCTATGACGTTGGACTTGACGCCTTTCACCTTTTTCGTATCTTTTTTACCGTCTACGCGGAGTGCATACATTTTCGCTCTAAGACCTATGAATTCGGCCATTATCACACCGTTATTTTCGTCCTTTATCAGCCCCAGAACCTTCTTATTTAAGCGCGGCATATTATTTGCATTGTCGATGGGATAATCGCTTGTGTCGAATCTATCAATGTCGCGTTTCATGGTTTCATAGATATCGTCGCATCGAATGTAATAAATGAGGCTGTCTGTGTCGGTGTATAGAATTTTACATGTACTCGTGATGAAATTCATACAAACAAATTTTTTATATGTCCAAAATGCACATACCCACGTATATCGGTTTGTTGAATTTCACCTCGAGTTTTCGCAATTCAACAGCTATTCAATTTTCCGAAAAAACACTTCTGATGTGGAAATTCGGTTTCACGATCATTACCTCCGCGCCATATCGCCCTTCCCAATGTGTTAAAAGTTTTACGTCCACATGATTTCGCACATTTTCCATAGTCTTACCGAATACCACGTTGTTCATCAATTTGTACAAATTTTTTTCAAAATCGTTTGTCGCGACTGTTCTAAACCGTGTATTGAGTTCGATGTAATCGCGGAGCCAGGGAGATTGAGCGAAGTGAAGCACGCGGTGTATCTTTGTAATACGAAGACCGTGATCGTATACCGTCGCGAGTAATTTGTCCTGTCGGCTGCCAGGTGGTTTGGCACGCGTCGGGCAGAACGGTTGATCAGCATGAGCGTCGTGCAGACGCTGCGGATATTCCAGATTTACCTCGAGAATGTATCCCGTGGGCGAATCGGAAGCGATTGAAGACACGTTAAAATTTGTGACATCTTCGACCCATTGAAATTTAGCGTATGGTAGGGGTTGACACATTGCCCATCCATACAAATTGTTCACGTCAAAGTACATCAAGTACGATGACTCTTCCGATGCGTCGTAAGATGGCATGTACTTGTTATTGGTATGTGCGTATCTTCCGGAACATTGACTTAAACCTCCACGTATACCGCGTTCGATAAACATGACCATATCGACGTCAGTGAGCAATTCGAATGTAATTTTGGTGTTTTAGCATGGCATCCTACGTGAAACCAGGTAGAGTATAATAATGTGCTGAATCTAGTCCGTAACTCTTGATACAACTTTCGCAAAAATTTTCAAAAATATCTGCTTATAACAAGACATCTGTTTTTAAATACAAGTCGCTGTATTCACCCAAGGTTCGAATGCCGAATCGCTGCCAAACAGTCTCGGCGTGTGTGTAAACGCTCTCGGATACAGTCTCACCCGTTAACGAACTGTAGATTGATTCGCGCGGCGGTAAGCATGGGTCCTGCACCTTGTTCGCGCAATCAAGGTATTCATATGGAAAGACACCCTTCCTCGTCAATAAATTGAAATCCTCGGTGTATAATGATTTAAATTGGGATCGTAAAATTTTTAATTTATCTGCGCTAAGAAAAGATGCTAATTTGTCGAGACTAGTATTGAGAAATTTGTACGAATCGATGAATCGCAATTTAATACAATTTCGCGAGTCTGATTCAGCCGTATTTTCGACATTTTTTGTGAAAGGAATATACTTTTCTTTAGTTATAGGCAATACATCAACGTGACCTTCGAAAGCGGTAGCTATTTCCTCAATAATAAAATGTGAATCGTAGCCAGATAAATTATGAAAAACTATGGGGATGTTAAACGCATTTTTATAATTTAAATTGCACTCCGAATATGCTGGGCCTCTAAACCGTCGGGATAGATGACAATGATCGCGAACTCGTACATCTTCAGCCTCGAATGGCTCTTCACAAATGTAGCAATGCGTTGCGCTGTGAAATGCCCTCTACTGGTCTTTCGTCAACTTTTCCATGGGTGTATTATTAGTCAGAATAGGTTTAGCAAACTCCGCAAAATTTTTCAGCTCTTTCACGAACCAAGAAACACAATCCACGTCGCGGCGACATCGATACATCGGTAACGATGTATCGTACGAGCAATGCATATAATAGCCAATACTGTGCACTTTATGGTGCTGATACGCACGCAATTTGTGCTCCTCCACATCCTTCTGACCGTCCGCCGTTTTCTCTAGGATACACTCCAGATCTGTGTACACCACAAAGGGAAGTCACTCCTTCCTGCAGTGATTGCCGAAACTGAGTAAATTGTGGTCCTGGCTGGGTAGCAGAATGGCGCAATCGTTCATCTGCCCGCAGTAGACTGCATGGGCCTCCAACTTCTCGGTGGATCTGAAGTAGTACATGCAGCTGTAAAAAATCAAAAAAATTTTATTCAATTTTTTCCATGAGACATTTCAACATTTCATAATTTTATATACATACCGATCACAGATGATTTTTTTTCATCATGTTTGCTCAGCTGAGCACTTACCAGTCGGGACAAGTTCTTAATCAGTACAAAGTGCCCTACGCCACCGTGTTCTGGATTCGGCGTGTAGAGCAGGTCGACGTGCCGATCCCTCTTTTGGCTGGTGAGACGCAGTGGAAAGACTGTTGCCCCCTTCGTCTTCTCCGCCTCGAAACTGTAGACGATGACGAAGATTTCGTTCTCTCGCTCAAATTTTCCAATTTGCTCCAGAGACATTGGAAACTCAATGCCCTGGGTATTTAGCACCAATGAATTGTGTGGATATGAGCTTGTGCGGTCAATGTGTCTTTCGACGGGATGTGGCGTGGCGACCACTGCCCATGCGAAACAGGCGATGTCCTCAGATCGCACGCTAATTGTTGCATTCTTCAATAATAATTCTCGTGGCAACTTGAAGTGGCATCCCGCGCGCAGCGGATTGTACTTGTTGACATTGGCGGTTAGGTTGAGAATTCTCGTCATCCGCTGTCGCGTTCCTGGAACTCTTCCAGCGATGCCAGTGTTGGTTCGACGACGCTTCGCTTGTACCACTCCTGTAGATCGGATGTGTCGAAGAGTTCGCAGTTTCGGGTATTGATGCTTTTACAAGCATGCTTGTCATCGGCCACAAATTCACCGTTGAACACCGTATTCACTTTGAGGTTCCGCTGTTTCGCCAAAGCGCCCCGCATCTTCTCCAGCACAATAGTCGCTGCATCTTGGAGAAAGTTGCGCGGCTCGATATAGTTCGAATTTAAAACGGGACCAATTAATACGCGGCTATCGAACGCAGTGTCTATTTCGCGCCACAAAAGTCCTGTGCTCGAATGTCCGGCACCTTCGCGAATGTCCGCGCAACGAATGTTTCAGTCCTTCGAGCCGCGCGATTCGTGCAACCAACGATTGTTGAACATCGATCGATAATCGCGGGCGTTTTACGTGGCTACATTCTTCTAAAGATTCGATACATTCGTTGCACCGTTCTTCCCACGTGAGGTATTCTTCCCGCGAAATCAATCGTGCAGATTGATACAACAATTGGCGTTCTACTTGCGCGAATTCTTCCATGGATGTAAATGGAATGTAAATGTAATGTCCTTTTTTTCAGCGCAACACGTTGCAACGAGTTGAAGCTTTGTGCAGTTTAGACGGCATATTTATACCCACACCACGATTTGCTATCTCTGTCTAACTCTTTCGATGTACCTCCTTCCTCCAATAGATTGCACGTAAAAAGCCGATCCTTCCCGATATCAGTCGAAGCAATTTCCGCTGACACAGTATAATTCTTTCTATGATTCACACGTATGACGAATTAACACGCAAAATCATCCGACACAGTTTCTGCTGACACCACATAATTCAAAGATTCGACGTTCCCAAAAGTATTATATTACATTCAATACGTGTCGAGACTTTTATCCTTGAGGATGGGTTCGAATTACGCGAGATCGCGCAATACGCTGCGACGTTTGAAATACTGTTAGCTTTAGAATGATACATATGTGTTTGAAAAAATATGTCTATTTGCTACATAATGGTTTGCTTGATCGTTGATTAAAAAATTATTATTTCTCTGCGTTGGGGGGAACAAAATTCTGCTACATATTGGTTTGGAAAAAAAAAATTTCTGCTGACGCTGCATAATTCTATGATTCGTACGTTCTTCGCGCCGCCAAATGACATAATCTCGCGCGGCTGTCCCCGGGGACTTAAATTACGTGAGATTGCGTGATACGCTGCGACATTCGAAATACTATTATCTATAGAACAAAAACGATTGTACCACCAAGTATTGCTCTCTCTTTCCCTCCCCCGAATTTAGCTTTAGAATAATGCTCTCTCTTTCCCTCCTCCGAAGACATCATCCGATAATTATTATGCGTTGACGTTTGACAACGGCTCATGATGATGCTTTGTATATGTACCATTTAGGAAAGACTAATGTCGGAGAGCTGGCGTTGGGGGAGTTGGTTGGGCGGCTGACTCGTAACGCGGAGGTCTTGGGTTCGAGCCCCGTCGCCTGAGATTCTCTGTTTTTTTTTATATAATTAATATTTTAAAATTAATATTTCCCTCCTTACCGACAGTCGGGATACCACGCTCCAGAGTAGCACTTCACCCGCGGTTCCTCCTCGATGCACTTTGGTATCGGTTCGGTATCGATTGCTTATCGGTATCGATTGCTTATCGGTATCGATTGCTTATCGGTATCGATATCTCGCGCTATACCCCCCACCACTCCGCCATCCCTATGACGTCATCCGCCGCCGCCCGCGTTGGATTTCCTGCGACCTTGAAACTCAAATTTGAGTTTCAAGGTCGGGAGAGGGGTGGGGAAAACTCAAATTTGGGTCGGAACTGTCCTTGCTATACTACTTCGTAAAATAACCTGTTCTAGCGTAACACAGCTATGACTAATTTGACAGCACTATATCGTTTTTCTAACCGCAATGAGAACTGTCCCTCCCCTGGAGAGATGACTAGGGCTACAGGATCTATCACACCGAAACGCTGTATAATTGTCCAGACCTAGCTCGAGCGAGGATATAGAGGAGTTTAGCCAGGTTTCAACGAAGATTATAATATCGTAGGTTACAGTGGACGAAAGCAGCGATTTCAACAAAGTAACTAATTTTGTGCGCAGTCCCCGGACATTTGGAAAATATACTAAAGTATTGCGCTGGCGTATTTGGGGATTCCATTTATATAATGGATGGTAACATTCGGCTCTCCACTCTCCTGAAGATTGCGCAACTTCGCCCTTAACTGGTCCAGTGCCTGTCTCTGCCGCAGAGTCCTGTCTTCTGAAATCTTGCATGGCCCCTTATAGCGATGCTTGTTCCGTAATATCAGCTTAACGGATTCAGGGGAATCCAGGCGTACACACATGGGTCTAATTGCCCGCCTCATTGGTTTGCTAAGGCTATGAGACCTCAGCACCTGCGTTACCCCTGGACAAATTCCCCTAAGTATTGCCATGGTATCTTCAGCATCAGCAGCCCTGGAGGTCACCTTTGATGGATTATCGGGCCCCGGCAACCCAAATATGATGAGATTACTGGCTCTTGCTTGTCTGTCCATGATTTCTTCAATTACGTCGTCGGTGTCTTGTGACGGAGAGCCCGGAGATGTCTGGCCTGGCGTTAAGGTCGTTAAGGGAGGTTTCTGCCTTGTTGGGCCAAAAAATGTTCGATTTTTCACCAATTTTTTTAAGCGAAAAGTATTAAATATAGAATGTTGATATTTGGTATGTTAACTAAGCGGTCTTTATTGTACATAAAAATATTTTTTCTAGTTTGATATAACATGGTAGTGGGAGTGGGAGGAGCCACGTATGTCGGTGCGCGGGCGATGACATCCTTCGCTTGCGGAAGTCCTAACTTGCGGACAGGTGATCTGAAGCACAAAAATGAAACATATTTTTACTTTGTACAATATTGTGCATAAGTTGACGTAGAATCAAGAAGAAAAATTGAGAAATAACACAATAGTGAGCGATCGAAGAGATTTTTTTTTTTCACCAAAAATTTTTGCAGTTTTTTGTCCATTAAATAAAAACGGTAGAGTATTTTTTGATAATTCTAGGTCAACTAATGAAGACGTTTGTTGTACTCGTGCCTGCCAAATTTCAGAAAGATTGCTCATCTAGGGCGTGTAGGAGCACTTCCGCAAACTTGAAAAATGTAGTTTCGAGAAAAACGCGTTTGAAGTTAAACCGATGGTTATGTGCGAATAAAATGAAAAGTTTCATACTTACACCTAATCTGCTATGCCAGGAGCATAGAGGATACCTTCCTCTTCTTCAAAAAGTTCTTCTTGAGCTGTCCGCTCCAGTCTTCGGGCCAATCTTGCTTCTTTTGCTGCTGCGGAATGTGTAGCGTCAGCTTGTTTCACGCGCACCATATCCCTTTTGTTGGCCATTATTTGTGCTTCAGGTCCAATTGTGATGCCCATCACTTCCATCATACGCAGTAGGGGGGTGATACCTTCGTTGAATATACATACGGCAATAAAAGCTGCCAGTTCGACAATTTTTTTCGAGCAAAAAATGTGTTTTGGAGCCAATCTCCAGAGGACAGCGTTGAAACTTTCGTTATTATTTTGCGTATGTCCGCCCAAACAGCGTTGCAACAGATCGTCTGATGACAGATCTGAATATATCGGATGAAGGAGTTTCTGAACTTCAGTCGCAAGTGGTTGTTCGTGTTTGAAATCATGCAATTTGTTGCTTGCCTCTGCGCGTCTCCACTTGCACCACGAGTCAGGCCCGGGCGGACAATTGTCGTGCTTTTGCTTCGCATCTGTCGAGCATTTGTGATCGAAAGTCGCCCAAATAGCATTTTTCATAGCAGTCACAGAATCAGAATTTCTGATAATTGCCAAACCATAATAATTGGTCAAGTCACGAATCAATTTATCCGTCAATTTGCCACCACCTTTGCCACCAACCCCTTTCGTCTTCTTTTTTCCGGATCTCAATCTTGACCCCTTCGCTTTTTGACGTGTCCAACGCACTCTTTCTTCGCCACGATCAATTCCTCCCCATACGGTTGTATTTCCAGAAGTGATTTGAAGGTTTTCGTATCCCCGTCGCCTATGTAGTTGATATATTTTACATCGTGAAGCTCCTCAGATCGTGTAAACATGTCGATAATACCATCGACTTCCATTTTTCCAGCGCTTCCAGTGTGATTACATGCACAGTTTTCTTCGTGTTCTGCGTACTAGCTATCAAATTCCTCAGTGCCCTCTTTGTCACTCCAGTAATTACAGGATTGGCAAAACTTGGATTTCACAACATGATCCAGAATCTTACTGGAATATTTTCCAATCAGAGTGACTACGCCAAACAACGATGAAAAACCTCTCCTGCTCCAAGTTCCATCACCTGAAACGGTCAAATGAGATGGCTCATTTCCCGCTGCAACGTTTTTCTCAATTTCTTCCTTTGCAGCCTTTCCGAGGAGTACGTCGGTCGTGGCTTTCGCAGCAGTCAACGCATTTTCCAAGCATGCATAATATGTGCTGTTAGCAATTCCTTGACCCAAATCCATCATGCCGCAAAAAAGATTTATGCCCTGCAACCCGATTCCTAGTAAACGCATTACAAACACGATTCGTTGATTGATTTCGAAAGATTTGTTCGAAATTTTCGGGCTAGATTCAATTTCGGTGGAGCAACAATCACACACGACATAGAGCTTGAATCCCAAACCTTGTTCGCCTTTCACGTTAAACTTTACGTCACTTTCACATTTCTTGCATTTTAATAGGGCCCTAAGTGAGGAAAACACAGAAATAAAATTGATAATGCGGTACCCGTGCATTGGATCAATGGTGATTTCAGTATCACTAGAATTCATTAGCTTTTGTGCCGACGTACTGGCGTGTAATGTTTCGATTTCCCTGGTATGCCGATTACCACTGACTCGCCGTTTTTTTGCCTTGTGACCAGGTCGCTCATTTTCCTCGCGATTGAATTTTTTTGTTTTATACATTTTGCACCACGGTTTTAACTTCGAAAATCGTCCGTTACTCTTCGAGGTGACAATCATACTGAGGACGCTTTTCGAGGCAGCTGCAAGGTAAGGTTTTTTGGGAAAACCCAATAATATAGACAATACGAATCATAAAATTTTGTTACACAGGACGCGAATCGGTCGCGGTTTATAGC
The DNA here is from genome assembly GCA_947577245.1 of Andrena bucephala. NCBI lineage: Eukaryota > Metazoa > Arthropoda > Insecta > Hymenoptera > Andrenidae > Andrena > Andrena bucephala. The sequence goes on along the minus strand of OX387716.1, from coordinate 19,331,262 downwards.
GCCGCGCCGGTCCAAGCGCTCCGAATTTCATACCTGCGGCGCCCGCTTCTCTTCGTCGGCCTATAACTTTGCGAATTTTATTTATATCGACTTGCAATTTGCTGTACGTATTCTTAAACATTGGCTCTTTCCGATACATCAAAAAAAAGAAAAAATTTTTTTTTGACCTAACAAGGCAGAAACCTCCCTTCAGGTCCCACCTTCCTCCAACAACCGGACACGCTCATATAGGGCATCTAAGCCGCTCCGGATGTCCATAAATTCCGTTTTAAAATTGGAGCCCATTTCCTGACGAAAAACGGCAAACTCCTCTTTCAAAAATTCCTTCAGCTCTCCCATGGCAGGTAAGGACGACTGCGATTGTATCGATTGAGCAGCAATTCTATCTACAACAACTTGCGGCGTGGTGGCTCCAGATCGACAATTTAAAAGCTTTCCGTTGTACCACGGATGAATCGTACGAGCGAGGTAGGTGGGTCCAACATGGATTATTATGCCACAATCAGCACACGTAACCGGGTTTACTACATAGGCACCACAGCCCTTACACTTTTTGGGTCCAGGCGTCATTGTATTCATTAAAGTCACAACTAATAACGTGAGGAGAACCCCGTGACAGACAGACGATGCTGGCTGGATCACAGTTAAAACGAATCACTTCACTTACGACTTAACTCCAAACAGGACAAATGCACAGACTAAACAAAGTCAGTTTTTAGTTAAACAGGCGAGGACTATACAGCAAAACGGAAACCTCGATCAATTCAAGATCTTGCGATATCCACGATTACTGAGTCAAACACGCGTACGTAAGCGAACACGGGACAACACACAACACCTGTCACCTCAACAGCTGAGTGTACACTGTGTGTACAGTACTCAAATATCTCAAGCATCTCGAGTAGTTTACCCGGGTAGCGCCTACCCGGGAATTTTCCTCGTCCCGGGTATCTCACGGGTCCCCGGGTCCCCGGATACCCGGCCCACAGCTATAGTTCTATTTTCTAAATATTTTTGTCTTTTTGAATTCGGATTAACCATATGGCTCAAGCACTGTTACCGCCACAAAAAAGATTTTGCTGCAGCGCACATTTTGACGAAGAGTATACCGGAAACGGATTTATGAATTTGATTGAAAAAATTTTATTTTTACCCTTCGATA